>MVAI01000097.1:0-64556 GCA_014825565.1 Phaffia tasmanica | reverse complement strand
AGAAAGGAAAAAAAAAAAAAAAAAAAAAAAAAAAAGAGAAAAAGAGGGCAACAAATTGGATGGTCAAGGTTGGTATATGTGCATTGAAGATGCGGATGTATTCCGGTGTTAGTATGAGATGAAGAGGAACAAAGTAGGAAAGGGAATAAAGAGCAAAGGAAGAGCAAGAAGAAGAAGAAAGAAGAAGAGAAAAAAGGAATAAACTAACCGATAGGAGATTTATCAACCATCCGTCAAAACCCTAAAAGAGAAAACAAAAGAGAAAGAGGATAGATGGAGAAGGACGAATGCTGACGAACAAACTGACGTGTGTGGTGATGTCGTCCGATGGTTTGTTGTCTGTGTATATGCTTGTGGTGCTTTTGGTCCTTGATTCAGTCGGGTGACGAGGTCGGGGGAATGAAAAGTGGAGTCGATGGGAAAGAATGATGTTTAGGGGGCTGCCAGATGACGGTACTCTGACGCACAGATCGCTTTTTTCTTTTTTTTTCGCCTTTTTTTGTTTTATTTTTGAATTCCTTCTCGATCACCCGCCTAGGCAGCCTTGAGGAGCGCGACTCAGTGGTTGGAACCCTTATCTGGAAGACTTAGGTAGCTACTGCGCATTTAGAACCCTAACCATTCTTCGCTTTGAGGGGGGACGTCAACGTTCGATTTGAGTTCATGTCGGTATGTTCATCTTGGGTATATGCTCTTGGGTATATGCATAGAGAGCATGTGTTTCTCTCTGGATATGTGCATTTTCACCTAGATTGTACATTTCAACAAACCAAAGACATAGTTGTATACACAAAGATAATAGTAGAGATCAAGATCAAGAACACAATCCATACCCATACAAAGTCTAGTCGAGCAAAGCTTCGCTCGACTCATTCATCTCCAACCCATCGCTCAGCCAGCTCACCAAGTACAGGCAGATAGAACCGTTCAAGACCTTGGTTCGCGTCGACGAATGCCCGGTAGGCCATGAATACCACCAGGCCGAATGATCCAAAGCTGATAACTGACTGGAGCCAATATGGCAAGATGAGCTTGAAAAAAAAGTGAAGGAGTAGTAGTGGTATCGTAAGAAGGGCAGATTGGTAGGCTTTTTTTCGTGTGTGTGTGTGTGTGTGTAGAAAAGAAAGGGAGAAACAAGAGTAAATACATTGACCAGCCCAGGCTCTGAAATCGATACAAAAAGAGAAAACGAACCATGGAATCGGACAAAATCATTCGTTGTCTCGAGAATCAACAGCAACGCCGCTTTTGTTTATTTGTTTTAAATCGACATGGTAAATCCCTATCCGTCAGCATCAAACCGAAACGATCACGACCACGAAAAGAAATCAGGAGAAACGAAAAAGAAAATATCGCACCCGACAACGGGCCCAACAGGTAAGCTGCACCGGCCTCAAAATCCACTCTCCACCCGAATCGAGTTTCCCACGAGTTTGCCGTACCACCTTCCTCGGCAACCGAGTGATTTGGAACCAGACCGTTTCCGTCAGAGTAATGGGCCGAGCTCGAGCCGGCTACAGGTCCAGATGCTTGCACAGAAGAATATGACTGGGCTAATAATACACACACATCCAAAGCATTTTCATTCCATCAGAGAAACCTCGACATCTCATCAGTACATGCCACAGAAAACGACGAGAGCCAAGTGAAAATAAAGCAGACAAACAGTTGGTCGGCCCTCCAGATTGATAGTTTGTTCCACCCGCGCCGGCACTAGTAGCAAAGAACGAGCTCGCGTCCCGGTTGAACCACGGTCGTTTCGGCTTGTTCTTTCCTTTTCCTCCAGGCAAGTCATCCTGAGGAGGTAGATCGGGAGGTGGTTGATCTGAGACGAGAGTAGAGGAGGTTGATTTGCGAGCCACCAAAGTAGTGATTTTCAGAACCGTCGGAAGAGACCGAAAGGAAATGATAGAAACAGACGAGATGGGAGAAAAAGGTGCGATAGAGAAAGAATGATCAGCACTGAGACCGTTGGTTTCTTTTAACGTGTATCCCATCTATTCTACCAACACGACAAAATAATTAAACTCACAAGGAGCAAAAGACATCAGAGTTGATCAGGAAGTTTCTTTTTCTTTTTCTTTTCCTTCTTCTTCTCCTTTTTTCTTTTTGTAAAATCTAACTTGAAAACAGATGGTAAGGATGTCGAAAGATGAGACTCGGACCAAGAGTGATAATCTCAACGGAACACGCGAGGCACGACGATGTAGGGGGACTTGAGCAAAGCGCAGTCGATTGTTTCTACCATGCATTGCACTTCTTTTTTTACCACGTTGTTCGTTCACCTTCGCGCTTTCTTATACTTTATTCTTTCTCCTCAATTTGTCCGGTACTAAGGAGAAAGACTAAACAAAGTGACCTAGGTTAAGAGAAATCCTTTCGGATACTCCACCACCCACTCATTCTTGATCACTACGACTCTTGTTCCCCAATCATCCCTCCTCATTCCTTTCTCTCCCTTATTCTATTTCGTACCAGTGTTCTTCGTAGGAACAAGAAATAAAAAGAAACAAAGGAAAAGCAACAAAGAACACCTAGAGGATGGCAAGTCGGATATCAGAACTGAACGCTCCTAACCCGGGAAGTCAACCGGAGAGTAAACGGGACAAGAAACGAAGAGAATGGGTCGACAAGGTAGAGGCAAAACACAAAGAACGGATGGATGATAGAGACCGGTTCGTGTTTCTTTTTATTTCTTGTCCCATCATGAACACTTTCCTTTTTCTTCTGTCTTTCTCCTTTCTCGGTCGTTCTCCCTTCTTTCCTATCTTATTTTTTTCCTCAACCGGATGTCGGAGAGCGTCTATTGCAACCTTCCAGCTCGCAATCTCTTTGCTCTTAGAGTTGAGGTGATCTGGATGCAAAGAGAGATAAAAAAGAAACGCGTTTTCTCAGCAGTCATCGTCCTGTCGTTGATCACGACAGTCAAAGAGTGCATCTTCAGCCGTGACTCACAAGAGGATATAGAGATGGAAAGCATTCGAGGGATGTCTAGGAGGTTTATGTCACCTTCAATGAACGGCAGACAGACTTCCATACGAGTCTCCACCTTTAAACTGATCCCGTCATTTTGCCTTTTCTTCTTGCTCATAGGATGTACATCGACACCCATCAATCTCTATCTCATCTGGCCTCTTCGCTCCTTCCTTTGCCTCCGACGTCTCAGTCGTATCTCTTGTCGCTCTACCTGCTCACGCTCGAGCGAGATGCCCTGCTCTCTCAAGTGGAGATGCACCATGAGTACAGACTTGAATCCAGCCGGAGACTGTTTGAGCTTGAGAAAGATCGACTGGAAGAAGAGTATCGGAAGGCAAAGGAAGGTGCAAAAAACCTCTTGTTGGACAAAGTGGAGGAACGCAGGAAGCGGCTCCGAGAGGAAAAAGACGGAGGCGACGGTTCAGGTTAGTCCCCTCTCTCTCTCTCTCTCTCTCTCTCTCGTCCTTTTCGTTCTCTTTTTTGTTTTTGTATTTCGTATCTGTCTCTTCGTTTCTCGGAACGTGAATTGATCGTCCTCGCCGTGCTGCCTCATCCCAAATATCTAGACCTTCATTCATTCTCCCCACTTCCTCCCCTGAACAACGCGAACTCATCCGGTCACCACTCATCCGCTGCGAACCGAAAGCTTCGTCCGTCTAGACATCAACACGCATCTGCTCTCGACAGCACTCTTCATCTTCCATTCACATCGCTCCCTCTTTCCGGCTCTGGTGCCACGAACGGCGCGTCTTCATCCAGTTCATCCTCCGCCCCTGGCGCCGGTGGTGCCGGGTTCTCCATCCTAACAGACGAGATCTTAGCCCCGCCTGCCCATCTGTCGTTATCAATCTTGTCTCACCCGTCGCTTTCGAAAACGTCGTCTTCGGCAAACATCTTTAATTCCTCTCTTGGCAATGCTGGCCACCTCACAGGTTCTTCATCCGGTCCATCTAAAAAAGCTCGAAACTCGTCAAACTCAAATAACCACAACTCGAACGGGTTCGCCAATGGACATTCGGACGGGTCCGGCAATGGCCAAAACCCAACGTTACCAGGGAACGGAATGTTTGACAAACCTCCGCCGTCTTTCACATCTTCCACCGGATCGTCCCTCGGTGGAGGGATCACCGAACAGATCTATAACTACGTGCCCGGAAAAAGCTTGGCGGACCTGGGCAAGTTGGTCAAGACGAACGAGGCAGAGGTTGACTGGGATCTCGATCAGATCAGAAGATCCTGGAAAGGTGGCGTGCTCGCTCCGAACGGCAGAGGAAGAAGAGGTGCAGCCGTTAGGGCTGACGCCGGTTGGCGATAATTCTGATTTTCTCTCTGGCTTGCGTTCATGCATGCATCTGGGCGCACGGAGAGAGAAAAAAAGAAGAAGAACAGGAGAAGCTTCTACTAAGGCAGTATGGGCCTTGGGTGTATTTCTGTATATACATGTATTCTCGTCGTCCCGATCTTTCTCTTCTTTCCTTCCTGTTCCTCTCTGTTTTAGTGCAAAACGCGTGTAGGTGCATTTATTGTTTGAGAAAAGAGATGAGGGGGGAGGGGGGACTGAAAGTCATATACAAAGGAGGAAAAAAAAAACAAAAGAGAGATACAAGCGACCAACGCATATAGTCTTTTCTCTTTAGAGCTCTTGCGCTTTCGCCTTTTTCGCGAGCAGTTTTCTTTTAAAAGAAAGAAAAAGGAGGCGAGTTATAATTTACAAAATAAAACAAAAACAAAAACCCATCAATCGGTCTATTCTGACACCCGATATTTGAGGGAAAAGGGGGGCAGAATGAACGAAACGAGGAAAGACATACCTCCTGGCTTCTAGGACCATTTCTTCCTTCCTCTTTCTCAAGCTTTCCTCCCGATCTTTGGCCGTGCTCTCCCACTTGGCAGCATTACTTCCCACCCCCGACTGACCATCGACCGAACCGACCTCATCCACAGCGCGCTCTTTTCCTTTGACGGAGCCCACTTTGGATTGGAGGTTGTACCTCTCGAGAAGTGTCGGGGCTGATGTGGCATGAGAAGTCGAGGAGGTCGTGGCGGATGATACACCCGCATTGGGACGAGCAGGCACATGAGAAGGTTCTGAAGCAGGAAACATGCCCGGAGGAGGCTACCAAAGAAGGTCGGAACAATAGACAGGAGAGATAAACGATTGTTAGACAGAAATTGGCATAAAGTGGCAAAAAAAAACCGCTTGAAATATACATACAGGTGGAAGGATCCCGGTGGTAAGGATTTTCTCGACAGTTATTTGAGGATTTCGGGTCTTTGAAAGATCATACATGATGTTTTCTCTTGGAATATCCGGGAACGCAGACGACACAGTATCGACCTTTTAGGAGAAGATGACGACCACAGAACGCAGAGGGAGATATATAGGAAGGATCGGAGGAAGCATTGAGTGATTGTCGAGAGAAGAAAAGAAAAGAAAGAAGAAGAAGAGGATCGAGGAAGACTCGTAGCTCAGCTTGATATATCGACCAGAACTTGACTGATAGAGAGACGAGCAACACAAACCATGGATTCAGAAACTCCTCTCAGGATTCCCTGTCCAAAGACTGGCGGCCCGTTCGGCCTTGTTGGGGTAGATGTTGTGCCTGTCATGAGAGAGAGTCCGTACACAGAAAAGGAAAAAGACAGACGGTTGAGGAATGTTCTGTTTAGTACAATAATAGGGAAAAAAACAACATCGTCCAATAGATATGATTGCGAGCTGGACAAACGTTTAGACACCCAAGAGTATGCAACATAGATGACGGTGACTGCGACGATCTAAGAAGGTTCTCGCCGCTTGATAAGTTCGCTTGTTCTCTCCAAGGCGCCTCTCACTCATAAGATACTCGATACGGAACCAAAAAAAGAAACAAAAGAAAGAGATCTCTCACGATTCCGATAGCGTCTTCCATCCTGACTTAGAGGAATATATGCTGGATAAAGGATGAAAGATGGAGGAGATTGTGAATGTCAAGCGAGCAAGGGACGTAACCTTTCGAACGCGTCACATACGCGTGCGTGACGCGTAACCATCAAGAGACGCGTTCGATAGATGATCGATGTCCTACTATCAGAGAAAGGCTCAAACCCCAAGGCGGAACCCATGGAAGAAGCAGCATATCTCCTCTTGAAACAGCAACACTTTCGCCCCTCTTACTCTTAGGTTGGCCGTGGATAGACTAACGGATTTTCAAACAGAACTCTAGTTCTGGCTATTCTAGATCGTTCTCATGTCCGAACAAGAGTTGTTTTATCGATCGGACAATGAAAGTCACCCATCCGATTTAGATTCTGAACGGGAAGATCAGGCTCAGGAGTTGCCTTTGGATTGCACATATCCTAACTTGAACACGGCCACCCAAGTGAGTGAGCGTTCAGTATAGTGTATATGTTTTTGACTATACCTATATGCTCATCACATATCTTGATCCAATTTTACTGGACCGTCATCTAGGTGGCAAAAAACTTGATCCTTCCTCGATCGTTTAGGAGGTCGATTAGCGGACAGGTTGACTGCCTTAGGTCAGTTCTTGGGTCTCAAGGGCAGGATAGTGTTGTCCAGATGAATGATAGCTAATCGATATGTTCTGGTATGATGTTTGATGCTGTCCTTATATGTATATAGGATCCTTCAAAAGAGTGCGTCTAGCTTTCCATCAACCGTCCACAGAACGACGCGCCCCGTCCCGCTACGTGTCGCTCACTCTTGATATTTCTTGTCTTTCAGCTTTTATGAAAGATTCGTTTCGAGGCAAACAGAAATCTATCGTAGATGCTGCAGTTAGAGGAGCCGATGTTCTCGTTATTGCACCTACAGGAATGGGAAAGGTCAGTCTCGTGTATCTTGTCGATTGATCTTCAGACTAGATAAACCGTATCGAAGACTTATTTTGAGACAATTCTTATAACACAGAGTATGTGCTTCCAAGTTCCGGCGTGCGCCGAGGAACATGGTGTCACAGTTGTCATCTCGCCACTGCTAGCTCTTATGCAGAATCGTTCGTGCATTCCTTGCGCTCAAAAAACAAAAAAAAAACATGACTATCTTGTACTAGACTAATCACTGTTTCTATGCCTTCGACAACGGGTACATAGAGGTCGCCCAACTTCGAGAGCTAGGAGTTCCTGTTATGATGCTAACATCCGAATCTACATTCGCCCAGAAGAAGGAGGTGAGTGTATCTACGTGCGCATGCATCTCGGAAAAACTTATTATGCGCGATCGTGCTTATAAATGGTTTTGGTACTTGTTATAACAGATCAACAAAGATCTAGCTTCTGGTCATCCTCGGACGAGGCTACTCTATGTAACTCCGGAAACCTTTATGACTCCTCAATTCAAGACGAATCTGATGGTCGTCTGGAAGCAGGGCGAACTGAACCGGCTGGTCGTCGACGAGGTTGGTCTTGTCTTTTTCAGTTTGATCCGATAAATCTAACTAATAATAAAACATATTCTGTGATGCTGTTATGTTCTTCATTCATACCTCTGAGGAAACAGGCGCATTGCATATCCGAGTGGGGTAGGTTACTATATCTGACGAGCGCACAACTATCTACTCTACTAAAAGCTATCCGTCTTACCTGTGGTGTGGCTGTCAACTAATAGGTCCTACGTTCCGGCCAGAGTACAGAGCTCTTGGAACTTTCCGAGATCAGTTCCCAGATGTTCCCATCATGGTCGGTATTTCAAATCACTCCGTACTGCTTGTACACTTGTTGTCACTCTAAACTGACTTGGCATGCCATCTACGTTGTCTACGAAACCTTACGCAGGCTTTGACGGCATCCGCTACATCATTCGTTCAGGATGACATCGTTGCAAGTCTCAAACTGAGCAAGGAGCATCTGTTTAAATCGGTGGAGCCGTTCAATAGGAAGAATCTCTACTATGAGGTATGTTATCGATTTCAACAAACTCTACAATCTTCTATCTGCCAATCGTTTACACTGAGACCAATTATTGGATTGTGTTCATGCTGTAGGTTCGGTACCGACCGACTTCACTCGAGAACGACCAAACCAGAATCCAAGATCTTACAAATTTTATCCTGTCTTTCCAGAAGCGTGCACCTCCTATCACCAACGCTAACGGAGAACTCGAACCTCAACCTGTGAGCGGCATCGTTTATGCCCGAACCAAAGCAGCATGTGACTTTATCGCGGAGCAGCTTCGTAGCAAGGGGGTTCGTGCAAAGTCTTACCATAAAGGTTTGAGCGCAAGCGTGCTAAGAGACCATATGAAAGGATGGGTTGGGGGATTAGCATTGGGCGGAGCGACATCAGAAGCAAGTACGGGATTGGAGCAGTGGTTGGGAGTCCCAGGCAAGGGCCCTAAGGAAAAAGCGAACGGGAAAGGGAGGTCTAAAATGGTAGCAGGCGACAAACCGACGGAGAGAGTGGACGTGATCTGTGCCACAATTGCTTTCGGCATGGTAAGCGCATGAATCTTTCAAGTCGTGAGCAAGTGGTGTACGATTCAGACGGACCTAAGAAAAACCTTTTCTTGAAATTGGATAGGGAATTGATAAACCTGACGTCCGATATGTCGTTCACTATGATCTACCCAAGAGTTTCGAAGGCGAGTGAGATTTATCTCACAGAAGTTCACTGTTGGCCTTTAGAGATCTGACCATGATATTTGTTGTTTGCTGTAGGGTTCTATCAAGAAACGGGTGAGTTATGTGCTCACCACTGACTGGCTACTAACCATACTGAGTTTTTTTAATGACACCACATGCACTTGCTTTTTCGACCCAGGCCGAGCTGGTAGAGACGGTTTTGTGAGTGCCGAATCCTTCTGTTCGTTCCAAGAGTTTCGTTCCTGACGTGGTCCTGTTGATCTTGTAGAACTCTAGATGTGTATTGTACTATTGTAAGCGCTATTTCTACCACGCAAGCGAGACGTAGACAGAATTTTCACTAAAAATATGGATCTATCCTCTTCGTTATTGCAGCTAGGGAGGATTGCGCAAAAGTGGAGAGACTTGGAGAGGCAGATGCATCTAAGAGCAGGAAAAAAAACCCAGGAGGAGTTAATAGAGGCCAAGATAGCTTAAAAGCTGTAAGTTTTCCTCGTTCCTTCCTATTTTACCCAAAAGCTACGATACGGGATGGGGCTGACGATTCGCTCATACGGGTGGTAGTTGCAAGCGTTCGCAGAGACTTCAAAACTGTGCCGGCATGTCTCGATTTGTCGATTCTTTGGAGAGAAGATTGATGAGACAGATCCTCAAATGCTGATGGCGTACTGCAATGGGATGTGCGATGTGAGTATAGCTACTTTGAAAGTCTTTTCTAATAGACATGTCTGATAGTCCAGTCCGACTTGTCTGTTCATGAACGACGACGCACGTTCAGATCTGTAGAGACCCTGCCAAGGTCAAACAGAGAAAACAAGTCCTTTCTTCCGACGACTTCGTTGCCTCCCAACAGACTCAATACGACAGTTTGGAGCCATTTGAGACCGAGGAGTACGAAATGAATCCAAACTGGAACGCCGATGACGAAGTCGACGGCCTTCCTCGGATGCAGAACCACCCAGTAGAGGTCACGTCTGCTCTGGCAATGCTGAGACAGAGCAAGCAAAACCCCAATGCTCTGAGAAGCTCAGCTTCCTCCAATATGATAGCAACGACTTATTCGGATCGAAGCTCGGGTGGCCAAGTCTCGTCAGCGCAATCCTTGAAGAAGACGCGGTCCCTTGGCCCATTTTCTTCGGACACCATGCAGAGAATTGAGACTGGAGCGGAAGAACTAAGAGCCAGTTTAGAGATGAAGACAGAAGCGGACGTGGAACATGATGAGTTGCCTGAGCCGATACAAGCTGGCCCTTCCATTAGACCATCTAAAGCACACAGGCCAGCTGTGTCAGCTTTAAACGCTAAACCCTCTCTTACTTGTAAATCACCTCTTTAACTTGTTTACCTTGGCAATCGTCTCAAAGACTGACACTCTTTTTTGGAATGTTCACTTCCAGCCGCCTTACCAGGACTATTATCCAAACCAAACAGACTACAAAAACCGTTCAAAGTTCCTTTTAAACGAGTGACGTCCGCACCACTGGCAGATTACTTGGCTCAACAGAACGCAACGTTGCCCTCGGCGTCGACCTCTGTTGAACCTCATCCGTCGCCCCCAAAGCATCAACATGCACCCTCTTCTCCCATCCGACCGTCCAATCTAGATATCCAACCTTCAATCACTCGAACTAAACACCACCTTGAATCTGCTCCTTTTGTTGGATCAAAACGATTGTCATCTTCGCCATCTTCATCTCCGCCTCTGATACAGAGGCGAAAACTGCCACCACCTACATCAACATCGAGCGCGGTGCCGGGACTATCGAACCTTGCGAAACGGCCCCGACCTCTATCTCCTCCTGCGACAAGAAAGATGGGCAAGCCGGATCCTGTGGATATGATTGATCTCACACAGGGATTCGATGATTCCGATGAGGATTTTGATGAGGTTCAAATCCAACCACCTATCAAACTCAAACCTTCTCAAATTACAAAGCCGACGATACCTAAGCGTTCGTCAACCTTTTTATTTTAGTAATCGACTAACATCTACAAGATCCTTGCAGATCACTTATCTGGGTTTCTGTTTCTGAATGAAATAGCTACAAATTCCCGTTCAGATACTCTTTCTCAAAGAAGAGTACCTCCTCCTCCTCCTCCGACTACGCAACGTGCAGAAGAGCTCTTGCCTCCGTTAGAAAAGATAAAATACCGGAACCTTGCCGTGACCGTGTCGTTCTCCCAAAAGATACCTGTAAGCGAGCTAGTTTATCCATCTCGGAAGAAATTTCCTTAATGACCTCCCAAACCTTCCTTGCAAGCTAACTGAACTGCTCTTCTTTTCCGCAATGCCTACCCAGCCGAACTTGAGAGACAAAGCTCTAGCATCTATCGCGAAAACCATGCGCGCCGTTCTGTTAGAAACCCATCAAGGAGAGCATGTCTGGACATGGCTACTTTCCCTCAAAGGGGCAAGGAGTAAACTAAATATACACAAAAAGTGAGGGACGCCTGATGTCTGTTGGTTTCTTCAGATGAACACGTTGCGCTGATTCTTCTTCTGATTCATTGTCCGCATGGGTAGGTCAGAGATCGTCGATAAAGCAGCATCCGAAGTCGAGTTTGGTAAGACCGAGCGATCTTTTTCTACTTGGTGTTTTCAGAGACAGGCACTAAATAGGTTTCGGACTTGGCTTCGGTTGATAGATTTGATGTCCATCTCGGTTTCTCCTTTGGGGTTTGAACAGAGGTTTGTCCTTTTCCTCTTCCAACTCTTTCGTGCATTTTTATGCCCTTTTTGCGTTCCTTTGATACTCACCGACTAACGCTCTGCCAACACCCTTTTGCAAAAAAAAAAAAAAAAGATTCAAACGGGTCATCCAAGGTATAAAATCTCTTCGACGACCAGATACATTGGAACGACTGAAATCAAACGTCGAACCGTTAGAAGAGGAGATCGAAGAAGAAAGGTTTCAGAGTTGGGACGCTCTGAAGGATGTGGTTGGTGTACTAAAACGACTCTGCTAGACGTTGGATAGAAAGAGGGGGTTTCCTCTTTAACGTTTTCTCTTCTACCTTTCTTCGCTTGTCTCTGGGTTCTTGATTTGTAGACTTGACTGTCGATCGGATAGGATGTATGAATATGTTAGAAATCCCGATCCCGGGATAAAAAACTGACCTCAGCAGACGAAAAGAGGCCATTCTGCAGAATTCCCACAAAACATTCTGATTTCTCTCCTATTTTGTTTCTTCTTCTTCTCTTAGTAACAGAAATTAACTCGCATTCGTATTCACTTCTACTCTTCTTCTGTACGCTTGATGTTTTCTTTTTACTGCTTCGCGACCCCGAACGATCTCTCGGCATCTGTCAACGCCTGATCCCAACCCTGGAACCAACCCTCAAAGTACGCCCTGTCGAACGCTCTCGGCTCATTCTCCGACCGAGGCACGGTCGCCGCCTGCTGTTGGATCTGGCCGAGCCTCTGACCAATGGAAGAGCTCCATCGGTACATG
Organism: Phaffia tasmanica; assembly: GCA_014825565.1. Taxonomy (NCBI): domain Eukaryota; kingdom Fungi; phylum Basidiomycota; class Tremellomycetes; order Cystofilobasidiales; family Mrakiaceae; genus Phaffia; species Phaffia tasmanica. Next base: position 52,545 of record MVAI01000097.1, on the reverse strand, counting down.
TCTTCTTTTTCTTCCTCGCTCACCATCTGCTTCTCTTTGGCCAGTCGGTTCGTGAGTTTCGACCAGTCCAACGAGTTGAGCCATTTGCCGGCGAACGCGTTCTTTGCTTCGATCGAAAAGTCGGCCGATTTCGGTCCGGTTGCGGGGGAAGAAGTCTCAGAGAGAGGGAGGTATGTTCGTTCGTGCATCGACAAGCAGGCGAGCGGGTACGTCCTGGTCGGGGAGGTAGACTTTGCTTGTTGAATGCTTGTAAAGTGAACGGAGGGTCTAGCGGCCGGGCTGGCTTGCAAGGTTGCTTCCCACGTTCGGTTATTTGTCTCTTGCGGAACTTCTGACTGTGAACGAGATGATGGGGAGGAGGAAGAAGAAGAGGAGGGAACCGGAGGGAGAGGTCGCGGCGAGCCGTCTTGAAGTCGAGAACGGACAAGAACTGAGCCAGCACCGTATGAAATCTTCCAGACCAATCGGTTTACGGTGTTGTCCTCGTTGACCTCCTGAACGAGCCAGACCCACCCAGAAGTAGACTCCATCTTGGCGATCGCGTCAAACAGAGCCTGCTGGAACAGGTCGTACGAACCGAATGATTTGAGGAGCAAAGGAAGGAAGTCGACTGGAGGAGGCGCCGAGTTTTGTGTCTGACAGTTCATAGGGAAAGATGAAGCGAGAGGAAAAGAGAATGATCAATCTTCAAGGGCGATACTATGTCGAGAAAGGTATATACAAGAAACGACTTACAAGGCCGTCGAGGAAAAACGAGTTGTTCAAAGCCGAGCTCGCGTAGTTGAACGTCAATGCCGATGCCGGGTCGGCCGCCGAGGCCAATACGGTCTCGAGTACATGGGCGTACTCAAGGTCAGTCCCTTTGGAGAGTGGGAAAATTGAACGACGAAACGACAGAAAGGGAATGATCAGCGTGAGAGTTTGATAGATGCATGCTGAGACCTGCTCCTTTGTTGAGCGATCGTAGCAAAGAGGGATTAGAATGAATGTGATTGAGAACATACCTTTGACCTGCTGGTTCAGTCGGTCCAACACGCCTTGCTGGTAGGTGACAGCGAGAGCCTATGAAGGTACGAGAAAGAACATGCACATATAGCACAGAGGGAGAGAGAAAGAGAGACAAAAGGTCAGAAGCCAAGATGAACAGGTAAGCGAGGGCTATATTCGATCAAGAGTCGTGTAGAGCAGGAAGCTATCAGAGCAAGATCAGACGAGCAGTAGTATATGCAGAGTTTTCCCTTCTCTTTCTGCTTCTATATCGAAAGCTATGGACGAAACCTCTATGATTTACGGTCCGACATCGGAGTACACCCAGATAGACTGCCTACAAGTGTCTGCAGAGAACACAAGAAATGAAGAAAAAGAGAGAACAAAAGAAGAACGAGAAAAGTACGACCACAAACGTACCTTGAGTTTTTGAGCCGACAGAAAGATCGGCTTCTCCTCTCCATGGCTGACGGCGGTGACTGGCTTGTTGAGATCAAGATTATACTTTGGAAGGACGTGAATGGACCTCACGAAAGGCAGCAAGGAAGACGAAGCGAACGAGGTGCTTCCTATCGATCTAGATGATCTCTGAAGGACAGACATGTTGATGCTATAGGTACGGATGGATGGATGGATGGATGGGTATATGCTGATGTGGAAAGAAGACAGGAAAAAAAAGCCCTGGCTAGTAAGCTTAGAGGTCCGAAGGCAAATAATTTCTAGTTGTTGAGTAGAGAATATTTTGTAGTCTCCTATTAGAAAGTGAGTAGAAAAACACTATGGACGATTGGACTACAACAGTTTCTAGTACATCGACTAGAAAAGTTTATATTCGTCTGGAAAGATGGAAACCACTAGACATCGTTTGTAATGAGCTATTAGGAGACGATATGTAATAGAAAATAAACAATACAAACGTTTTCTAACAAGGTATTAGAAAAATTCTCTAATGAAACAGAAAGAACCTCAACCAACGTTCTTGGTTTTCGCCATCTCGTTAGTTTCCCTTTTTTCTTCCTCTCCTCCTTCTCCTTCTTCTTCTTCCTATCTTCTTTTCATCTCGTCCATCGTCTTCTGCTTTGTCTTGGTTCTCGGGCTCTTTCTTAAATATATCATCGTAGTTCACGCCTCCAAGCTGGCCATGCTAAAGGCAGACTCTCACCCCATTCATACAATGTCTCGCCCGTCAAGCCATCACCTTCATCTCCCGCTCAATAACTGGGAGCCTAACACTGGTTCTGTTCCTTCGTCGTCGTCTTCTTCTTCTGCTACTTCCACTCCCTCATCTTCATCTTTATCATCTTCCTCATCATCGTCTTCAGTTGGACCTATACCAGTCCCATCTTCCGATCAACCTTCACATTCTCCCTATACATCCCATCCTACTCTCCTTCACAGATCACGGACAGATATCCCCGTCGCGTCAGCCCACCTATTGGAATCAGCAGATAGAGACTTTCGGAGACGGTCCTCAAACTCGAGCACTGTGGCTCAATTATACAAAAATTCAAAGGGTTCCGGTACGCTTGCCGGTCTAGGTGTAGCTAATTCGCTCGGAGGAGGCAGACCAAAGAGTGACAGCTCGCCCTTTCCCGAGAAGGACGGACAGACAGAGGGTTACAGAACAGGGAGAGGTAGCCCTTCGGCCCGATATCACCAATATCTCCGTTCATCCCCCTCATCTTCCACAACTTCTTCGACCTTGGTTCCTTCCTCGTCAACGTTGTCTTCACCATTCTCAAACAGCTCTCGGCCGATCGGTACGTCGTCCCTCGAGTCGTCCACGGTTACTGCGTCAACCGGTTTCTCACCCAACGGACGATCCGCCGGTGATCAAGCTCATCGGACCCAACATGTTAATTCAGATCCCTCTCGCACATTCGACCCGTTCCCACCTGCTCAGGTGCAGCCTACTTCTTCGTTTCATCCCCGTCGACGGCTCTCTGGCAGCGTGACGGACCAGCCCTCGCCCCCTTTGTCAACCTCTATTAGTTCGCATCATCATTCTTCGCCCTCGGCAACGTCTACTACTTCGTCCACATCCTCGTCGTCCACCATCAAGCCACCCACGCCACTTTCTCATCCTACGTCACCCTCAAACATCCTACAGCAAACACCTCCAACCGTATCTTCTTCATCGTCATTGTCAACCACATCGGCTGGAAATCTGAAGCTTAATTCCACACCCAAGGCTTCGTCTACGGCACATCCACCAGAATCCTTTGTTCCCAACTCTCTCGGCCACTCATCCAGGCCATCGTCTTCATCGTCCCCGCTCTCTCCATCTTTATCGCCCAGTCCCTCCAGCTCACGGTTCAACCTGGCGACCTATCCACCTCAGGAGTTGGTCAAACTGTTGGCCAGCCTGTTGCAGCAGATCGCGAGCGCCAACGATACGCTGCGTGCCTCGGATTCTGGCTCGAATGAGACTTCTGACGGTGCAGCGTCGGGTGCAGTCGCAGAGAACGACACAATGACAAGAGATCGAAGCGAAAGTAAAGACTCGGACTCGGACAGAGACAAAGATTCGCCGAATCAGAGAACTAACCACGAAATGGACTGGAAGGACGCTACATCGTCTTTCATGTCGAACGCTTCGATGGCCTCATCAGCGGCCTCGTCCTCCAGTCGGTCTCGCCCTACATCGGCTACCATCATGCCCACATTATCTTCGTCGTCATCGTCCTCCACATCGTCCTCTCACTCTACCCACCAAGCCGGAATAGATTCAAAGAGACACTTGACGGCCTCTCTTCACTCGCTACATACGCCTTCGTCATATCTCTCTTTTCATGCGCGAAACGTGCCAGGGATTTCGATCGAGGTCTACCTGCTCCGGATTCTGAAGTACTGCCCGGCATCAAACGAGGTGTTTCTCTCGCTGCTGGTTTACTTTGATCGGATGAGCAGGTTTAGCCTGGAAATGGCGGAGGAAAACGATCATCTTAATGCCAACGGTTCTATTAGCCAGGGGAAGAATGTTCCGATTGGAGTCGATCCTACCATGGCCAGCGCCATGGACAAGACTGGTAGAGGTTTCGCGATTGATAGTTTCAATGTCCATCGGTTGGTCATCGCCGGCGTCACTGTAGCGAGCAAATTCTTTTCTGGTACGTTTGGCGGTTCTTTGTTCTTACCTATGTCGGTCGATCGCTCGATCGCTCGATCGCTCACTCGTCCCTCTGCTCTTCATCTTTTGTTCGTTTTGCTCTCGTCTTTGGTTCACAGATGTGTTCTATACCAATTCTCGATACGCCAAAGTAGGAGGCTTGCCTCTCTCCGAGCTTAACCAGCTTGAACTTCAGTTCCTCCTCCTGAATGACTTTTCGCTCATGATACCTCTAGACGAGATGCAACGGTATGGAGACCAACTCCTCGTCTATTCCGAGGGCCTCAAACATGCAGAGAAGCATGAGCCCTGCTCAGGTCCCGCTTGAGATTGCAGCTTCTGAGTTTCTGTACATCGCATGCCCGCCATCGAGGGAGTAACGACTGAGCGTCGGTGAACGTTCTGGTCCTCTTTCTCCGTGTTCTTTGAACTGGAGTCTCTCGGTCTCTCTTGTAGTTCTTTCTTCCCTATGCTTATCTGGCTTTCGATTTACTCGTCTACTCAAAATTAGAGAGGATACAGTCTTTACAGTATTCCGATATCTGATTTTATCGCTTACATTGTTCATACTCTCCCTTCGGGTTTCCTCTTCTATCTTGGCCTTGTTCTTCTTCTCAATCTTTATCCAGCTTTCATAATTATCCTGTTCTTAGACAAAGTACATTTGCTCTCCTCTACTGTTGCTGATCGCTTTTTATATATAAACATACATACACACACATAAGGTCTTTCCGGATGTCAAGATCTAGCACCTGTACGATGAACCTTGTTTTCTTTCCCTTCCCTCTCAATTTTTCTTTCTTATGTTTCTCTTCTTCTGGTTGTTCGGGATTTCTTTTTTTATTCTTTATTTCTATTCCTGTGTACGTATGCGTATGTGTGCGTATGTTTCCATTCTTGCATGCATATTTTTTGATCCTTGGTCTGTCGTTCAGATTGACCCAGTCGAGCAAAAAAAGTCTAAGATAAAGGATCGCCTACCCTAAAGAAATCTCATTTTACGCCTTGTGCACGTCCTTAGCCTTTTTACACTTTGAACGTTTCATCACCTCACTACTCCTCTTCTCTTCCAAACCTTCTGGTTCTTTCCTTGTTCTTCAGCCATGGCTTCCAAACTTCTTTCCAGATCCCTTCGAGTCGGAGGTTCGTTAGAATTCTCTTTTTTTCTTCTTCTTTTTTTGTCCGGTTGATGGTTGAGAGACCAATCACGGGAGAACAGAGCCATCGGCCATCGGCCTTAAACCCAATGAGCCTTCGGACCGATGAGCATGATTCATGGACAAAAAACACTCAAGATGTGAATAAGAAAGCATATCAGAAAAATTGACGGTCTTTCGCTTTCTTACTTGTGTGCTTGGGTGTCTGTATTTGGGGGCTCTTCGATAAATTGAACGGATGGTTCATCATCGATGTGCGTTTTTTTCAACGGGGAAATATCAGCCCTTCGACCTGCTGTTGTCCTTCCCCGGGCTACTGTTGCTCGGTGAGTCAATTATTCTCAACTAGTTGGAAAATGTCTTGGATGAAGGATACGAAGAAAGAGAAATAAGGTGATTGTGTTGCATCAGGTACTGATTCTTTGTTCTTTATTCTCGTCTGTTTCCCTCCATCTTTCTGTAGATCCTACGCCTCCAGTACGTGATTCGTTCCCATCCAGATTTAGAGAGATGGGGGACAAGGCTCCCCTTCGTGATGTGGGATGAGCGACGTTTGACCAACCGACTACTTTGGTCGATTGGTTGTCTCGTCAAGCAACAAGCGTAGATTTTAGAGACCTAACCATATATCCTCTTTTCCTTGGTCTCCTCTCCTGTTATTTCCCCTCCTTTCCTCTTTCTCTGCGTCTGTTTTCTTGAACCATCCTTGCTCAATAACAGAGCCCACCCCTGAGGAGAAGGCTTCGTCCATCATCGCCTCTGTTCCCTCGACCTCTGTCGGTAAGACCGGAACGATCCTGGCCGGTGTAGGAGCTTTCGCTGCTGCCATCTCCCAGGAGATCTACGTTCGTCATCTTTTTTTTCTCTCTCTCTTCAGGCTTAGTTAGGATGGAAATTAATATAATCTATTCTTTTCGCTTGGATGATCCGTTCGCCTTTTTAATCCGTCCTGGACACCTCTCATTCCGGAATCAGGTCGTCAACGATGAGACTGTCATCCTTGTCGCTTTTGCCATCCTCGCTACCTACATTGGAAAGGCCGCTAGCGGTCCTTACGCTGCCTGGGCCGATAGCCACATCGAGGTTCGTATTCTTGTTGGGGATGACTTGAGCAGAGAACGTCTCAAGAAGGATGCTTGATGTTTCGATACCGATACTGATTCCCGTCTTGCTATTCTTTCTTGTTTAAACCCCAAAATCAACTCTATACATTCCATCATTCAACCTCTTGTCCTCGTCGAACCCTCCTGTGCTATCTGCGACCATTTGCTTTCTGATTTTCATCTCTATCCCCCCGTTCCTCGACAACACGACATGCCCCACATTGACTTTTCTTACCGGATATTTACATCAACAGAAAGTCAAGAGCATCCTTAACGACGCTCGAGACCGACACAAGTCCTCTGTCCAGACCCGAATCGACCACGTCGGAGAGTTGAACGACGTTGTTGACGTCACCAAGAGCATGTTCGCTCTCTCCAAGGCGAGTCTTGCTCTCTTTATCTCTTCGATAAGAGTGGAGGGTGCATCGGGACAGGATTACAGATTCCCGATACGTCGAGAAGAAAATAGAATCAACTTTGTTTCACGAAGGAGGAGAGCCAGGAGAAGAGGATAAGACAAGCACGGCGAGGAGAGACGTGGGAAAGTGGAAGATGTAACCGTTTGGCGTTCTCCAAGACGAAGGGGAAGAGTAGTCTATGTTGTGTCGGAGAACCCCCTCTTCTCCATCCACGATGTTGTCTTCCACGCGTGGCTGACTTAGAAAGACAGAAGACTAACCCTTCCTGATTCTCTTACTCTCACAGGAGACTGCCCGACTTGAGGCCGAGAACTTCACCCTCCGACAGCAGACCGCCCTTGCATCTGAGGCCAAGGCCGTCCTTGACTCTTGGGTCCGACACGAGCAGGCCGTTCGAGAGTCTCAGCAGAACGATCTCGTCAAGACGGTCGAGTCTAACGTTCTCAAGCAGCTCGAGAACGCCAAGTTCAAGAAGGATCTCGTCGCTTCCGCCGTTGCCGACTTGGAGAGTACGTTTGCCATCCCTTCTAACCTTCATCCCGATACCCTCCCCCCTTTTTTTTTCGGACTAACCTTGCTTTGTTTTTTCCTTTGGTTTTTTTTCTTGTTCTACAGAGCTTGTCAGCTCCAAGTCTGTCTAAGCGACCTTTCCCCCTTGCTTTCTCTACCCCCTTCCTCGAATTCTTTCCCCTTTCGCCTAGCCTTCTCCCTCCTTCGCCCCCGCCTTCCTTTTTAATTCAATCTCGTTTGAAGGAAATGTGATACAATGATCGTCTCTGCCTTCTTTAATGCCTTTGAGCTTGTACGTGCATTTAAGCAGAAAGCGAAACAGTTCAGATAGAATTCGGTCTCATCTAGAAGATGCAGAAAGAAAAGGCTCATGATTCATCGAAGAAGCTTTTGTTTTTGTTACAAGGTTTTCGTACTATTTCGACAAGCCTATCAGTCAAACAATAACTTGATCTCTCCTCCTCCGTCCTCATCCTTATCCTCTCCCACTGAAACACCGGCCTTGTTTTTATTCTTATTCTTATTCTTGTTCTTTCGTTTCCTCTTCTTCTTTTCTTGTCCCTCTGCATTCAAGTTCGAGTCGCAAGGTTCAGAAGCATCGGTCGAAGCAGGGCCTAGATTGAGAAGAGTGGGTTGTTTCTGCTGCTGCTGTTGCTGCTGTTTTTTGGGGGAAGATCCGGCTTTTGCTATTGAGGTCGTGGTGGTTAATGTTGACGACGTCGACGCCGACGCAGGCTTATCAGTAGCTGCAGCTGCAGATGCGGGGGTGGAAGTAGAAGTAGACGTTGACGTTGACCGAGACGTAAGCACGGGATTCGATTTCGACGATGAAGATTTCGGAGAAGCAAACAGTCGGAACGGGTTCATTTGTTCTTGTTCGGGTTTCGATTCAACACCAGGCTTGGTGTCTATCGACTTGTTTCCGAGCCCGTTGGTATTAGCCACAGCCGGTGATGACGACGTTGACGATGACGACACTTGCTGTTGCTGCGACTGTTTCTTCTTCTTTTTGTTCTTCCCACCGAACTGATCCAGCCCAGAGTTCGACAGCTTTGCCTTCTTTCCTACGGCCCTTGACCTAGATTCAGCCTCGTCTTCGTCTGAATCAGAGTCCTCTTTGACTGGCTCTGTTCTTTTCGAGCCTGTAGCGTTGCCATTGGTTGTGCTCGTTCCGTTGGGAGGAGCCTGGTTTATCAGATTCGCTACAGCAGACGATCGATATCGTTTGTTGTTCTGTTGCGATTGTTGATGTTGCTCGAACGAGTTCGTTACGGATGAAGAAGAAGCAGAAGCAGAAGACGAAACAGAGGAGCGCGGCACGAGCTTGTTGATGAGTTTCCGGGTTGCGTTTGGTTTAACTTGAGGATCACTATGAGCAAAAGATCATGAGGGAAACAAGCATTTGGATCAGATTCTCGTTAGAGAGTGAATGGAGTTGTTTCTTCTTTCTAGAACAGAACAAGCATAGTGTGTGTAAGGAACAAAGTCAAGAGAAGAAGAAAAAATGAAGGGAGCCAGAGGATTTTTGTCTTTGATAGCCATCCTAATTGATTCTCCTTAGGCAAAATACTGGTTGGTCTACAAGAACCAGCTACCCTTTTCCCAAGAAACGACAAGCCAGATGAAAGACCAAAAGAAAGAAGAAAAGAGAAAGAAAGAAAAGAACGTACGTTTGGTTCATTTCCTCAGCCGTCGGAGGAACCCAACCTTTGACCATCTTGCCCATCATATTTCTGAGCATGACAACCGATAAATCCGCTTGTGCTTGAAACGCAGCCAACTGGGCGGCTGTGGGGGGAGCTTCTAAACCATTGGTAGCCGATCCATTGGACGAAGAAGGTAGCTTGTCCGACATGATATTGAAAGAGATAAATGACCGAGCTACCTGGACGACTGGCTGATCACTCGTAGTTGGTCGTTGGTAGTTTCAACACGGCCATTTCCAGAAAAATCAACATTTCCTTGTTTCCCTTCTTCCATTGACCATCTCTCCAGCAACTTCCATCAAGCCATGGCGCTCTACGCTCATCATGAATCTCCTTCTGGCGTGTCAGAGCCTTCTATCGACATGCCCAGTACATCAACCTATGCTGGACTCCCGGCAGATCCGTATCCTATTCCTGAGCCCGTAGTTTCATCCACACCTAAACCGAAGGCCGCCTCCAGAGGAGGTAGATCTCGACAAAGCGCCGCACAAGAATCCGGACTGGATCCGAAATCCATTCCTACCGAACCGGGTAAGGAACCAGCGAAATCAGCAGGGCGATCAAGAGCGAAAGGAAAGAGTAAAGAGTCAGAATACGAAAAGGACAACAAGTCATCGGAGGCTCTGGCGGAGGGAGAAACAAAGCCGGCATGGCCGACGGCAAGTCGGAAGAGAGTTTCCAAGCAGGGAGTTGGACGAGGTGTCGGAGGCGGAAGGAAGACCTCAATCGTGAGTCTCTTCGATAGATACCTTCTAACGTATGATCACCCGAGACAAGTTCAAGGACTGATAAAGTCGGTGCATTGTGCTGTTTCTTCTTCGGGAACACGAATGATTCTAGAGACCATCAGAGCAACCTCCTGCAGACGCGCCCAACCGATTCAAAGACAAGTACATCCTGAATCTATCTTCTTCGTTTGAGGTCGACTCATCGATACGTGAAAATTTTGAATCTAACTGTGTGCTTCCGTTCCATCTGGGGTGTTCGTTCTCATATAATTAGGTTCATGATGCGTACGTGTTCTTGTTGGTTTGATGATCTCATCGGAGGGTTGATCAGACGAACTTGAAAGCTGACATAGTTTCCATCTGGATGGGCTACGTGTCTCTTCCCTTCGTGCCAACTGACCGGTACCTCAGTTCGAGATCAGTTTGATGAAGTCACTCAAGTATGGCTATTTGATCTCTTTCCTATATATGTTGCTAAAACTTCGTGTTTTCTTGTTCGCTGATCTTTGTTTCCTTTGATGAACCAAGCTCAACAAAACTAGGATGAAGGAACTGTCCATCACGCTGGACAAACTGAATCAAGTCCAACTTCAAAATGAGTCCGTCCTTCTTGTAGTCTCCCTTACAGAGCAGCCAAGTATACTTATATCAATATCATGGTCTTCTCACTTCTCTTTCCAAAATGAACTAGCTCGTTTCTACAAGCGGCATACACCAACATCCGAGATCGTCCCTCGTTATTATACTTTCTCGGTCGATCAACCACTCCACCACCCTTACCTCCTGTACAGGAAATCAGTCTCGTCAACGGCGGTCATGTTGGACAAGGTGTCGATGGGTCTAAAGATGAGGACGACGCGGAAGATGATGGGAGCGATATTCACGTAAGTTTTGATTCATCTTTCTATCGTCTCAGCTTTACGACCGAGAAAGCGCGTCATCGTCATCGTCGTCATCTTCATCATCATCATCATCATGTTCTTCTCTTAATACTTTCTGTGATGACTGATTGGGATTCTATTATTATTAAAAAAACGTCCTATCCACAGATCGATCAGTCTGATCTTCTAGATCTAGCTGCTGAGAGTGAATTAACCGACAGTGAGCCATCCGACCATGGAGAAGCATCGGCATCGGTTTCCCGAGCATCAAGAAAAGTAGATGGGGTCAACGGAAATTCGAACGGGAAGGAAGACGAGGATGAAGACGGGGATAACCAAGAAGATGAAGATGACGAGGACGATGGAGGGTCTGATCAAGATGAAGAAGATGAGGACGAAGACAACGAAAACGCTGATGAAAATGACGAAGAGGAGAATGAGGACGACGAAGATGGCGGCGATGACGATGAAGAAGAAGATGAAGATGAGGACAGGGACGATGTAGAGGACGAAATCAATTCAGTCCCTCCCCATCCACTTCCATCGCGATCTCAATCTCGGACTCGGACTCAAGCGGCGGCAACGACGGCAAGGAAGATCAAAATTTCTTCAGCAGCTGATAACGAGACAGGAGCGAGGGAATCAAAAAGACGTCGGATGAGATGAACGAGAAGAGAGGGATGATGCTCCACTTCTTATATATGACTGATCTCCTCATTCCGGTTTCTCTTCTGTTTTTCTCTCTGACATGATGAACCAGTCGATCTGACAAGAAAGAAGAAAGAACATGGCATCGGTCTATACATTCGGATAGAGAGTCGATATCATGCATTGAAAAGAGAAAAGACACCATCCACCATCCCATCTACACCTATTCCCCTCCTTCGCGACAGGTTTAAAACGATTTCTTGACAGGTCAGGCGTAATAACGACATCAAGCCACTTAAAGAACGTTGAGATCTCCGAACTGGTTCGAGATAAACAGAACATGGTTTTGTTAGAGCCAAAGAAAGAATGAGTAGAAGAAAGGATCAAGATTGGACTGACCTTCTCCTTGTATCCAGGGATGGTCCATTTTCCCTTGGAAACCATGACATCGACCGTCTTGGTGATCTCAGGCATAGCCTTGGTGAAATCAGAGTTCTGTCGGATCACATTTCAAGGACGGGTTGTTTTGAAAGCCAAGAAAACAGGCAAAGTAAAGAAGAGGATAACATCAGCGATCTGAATGGCTACGAAACGGAGTAGAGTAACGGGGAACGAACCTCGAGCTCCTCGAAAGGTCGGGCCTCGTCAATGTTGGCAAGGGTGGCCTTGAGGTCGACAAGCTCGGACTTGATCTTGGTGGTGGTGGCCTCAGCGTCAGCGATCTACAGGAAAGGCGGAAAACGCAAGGTGTCAGCTCAACCAGAAAAAATTAATGATTTATAGAGATTTCGTTCATCACATCCGCGTCTAGATGTAGAAAGGAGATAGGAAGCCAAAGCATCGAGACTGTTCGAAACCCGTCGATCCAACTCATTATCCTGATGTGAGAAGTCTTCAACTTGTCTTCGGTCGCCTTTGACCCGGCCCGATGCCTTCTTTCCATCTTCGTCTTGTCTCCCCTCCGTGTATCACTCGCTGTCTCACCGGCTCTCTCTTCACGTCTCTAGTTCTAAAAACGAACGGCCTTCTCTGAACCAACTCGGTTGTCTACTCGACATGGCTTTTCGCTAATAGTACTCAACGGGGAAGAAAGGCCCTTTGCCTTTGATAGAGAAAAAAATATAACAATAATCTACTCACAGCCTTGGCCTCGAAAGCCTCGATGGCCTTGATCTCCTTGGAGGGGTCAATAGTCACAGGCTTGAAGTTCTTGATGGCAGCCTCGAGCTCGTCGACGATGGCTGAGTTCTTGAGAACCGATCGGTAGTGGGCGAAATCGACCTGGCTCGAGCTGGCAAGCTGGGTGAGCTGACCGTTGGCGGTAGCAGCATCAGAAGCACGCTTTCGGAAAGCGTTCAAAGAAGTAACGGTCTCTGTGTATATTTAAGGGTGGTGATCCGTAGGTGCGATAGGAGAGCGGTAGAGAGGATAGAGAGATTTGATGGTCGTCAAGTTTGATCAGAGAAAAAGGAAACAAGCGAGAGTCGAAAGGCGATGGGGTGAACAAGGATGGTTGGAACCAAGAGAAGGGACGGATGAAATAATCAACCGAACAAAGAGAAACAGAAAAGAAAGAAAGAAGGTTTGGAAGAAGACGTGCAAACGACCCAAACCCAGGGATAGAGGACGGGCAGAGGAGTGAAGTCATAGGATTCGTCAGAATTAAAGATCTTTGTTTGTTTCAAAGAAAAAGAGAGAGAAAGATCCAGGCTGCGAAGAACAGAGTGGATAGAGTATACGTTTATGAACGAAAAGACAGATTACTAACCCTTTCCGAGTCCGTAGGTGGAAAAGATTCGGGACCAGTCCTAGATTCACCAGATGGATGCGGAAAGACGAAGACTGTTAGTCTGATGAACTTTTGAAGTAGAACAGGAGAAGGAAAAAAACCATCGTAGCCCCAATCACTCTGATTTTATATAACAAAGCGATAAGAAAACCCCGAGGACACAAAAGAATCAATCACTTACAACGACAACCTTGGCAGACTTGGACATATTGATCAGAAAGAAAGGAAGGAAGAGTAAAAAGGGAAAGAACGAGGAAAACGACGGTGAGGGGTAGAGAGGAGAGAGAAGGTGAGAAATGTTGAGATCTCATCAGACAAGAGAAAAATAATTGAAGTCAACCGAGCTGACCCTCCATAAGCCAGGGTAAGCCGGTTGGGCCAGCAAAGGAGAGTAGGAGGGTCACCTTCTATCATACATATACACACACATACTCATATACTCACATATCATCCCGTTCTTAGTCCTTCTTAATCATGTCCGATCACGAGAACAACGAAGGAGTACACGCTGATGATGAGGCTGCCGCTGTGAGTTTCAAGGATTTGTTTGTAGTTCTGTTGATCTGTCGGATGGCATCTGATCATTCTTAAAATTCTGTCGGATTTATGCTGATTGACTCTTGAAATATTCCTCTCGGCAATCACCCTTCTTTCTCTTTCATCATGTCTTTCTCTTTGTACGATGTAACCTTACTATCGGAAATCATGTAGGAGCTCGAAGCTATGAAGCAACGTGTCAAGGAGATGGAGGCTGAAGCCGCCAAGGTGCGTCTGAGATTCCTTGCCCCATGCTCATTCAAATAATCAGAAGCCTAATACTCTCTTTCTCTTGACCCATTCTTGCTTTTGTTCGAATATTTTCATCGTATGATCCTTCTATCCCGCCGATTGTACCTTTGTACAAAAGCTCCGTGAATTACAAGCCGAAGTGGAGAGGGAAGAGGCTTCCTCGGCAGGTGGCCGAGCAGGGAGCTCCACGCCTGCGGGTATGGACACAGCGTTGGAAGGGGGAGAGCCAATGGAGGAGGACAAGGAGGACGTGGATGGACGAAGTATCTATGTTGGAAACGTGAGCAGACAGCTAAATTTGTTCGCGAGATATAACCTGGTGAAGAGAACTGATATTGGATTCAACGCGTTTCGTCTGTCCTTCGTCTTCCGTCCGTCTTGGTCCTATTGTTCGCGTCTGTTGCATACATCTTTTTGTGTCCGATGACTGCGTCAACTAGGTCGACTACGGTGCAACCCCAGAAGAGATTCAAGGACATTTCGCTGCTTGTGGACAGATTAACCGAGTGACGATCTTGTGCGACAAATTTACTGGTCACCCCAAAGGGTAAGTTGGCCGTCGAACGTCTCATTCTCCTATGTGCTTGAAGAATCTCGTCAGATCTTCTTTCGGCTTCTGCGACAAATATTTAGACTCATGAATATTCTTCCTTCATAATGGCATCGACAGATACGCCTATGTCGAATTTGCTGAGCCATCCTTCATCACGAGTGCTTTGGTTTTGGATGAGTCTGTTTTCAGAGGACGTATAATAAAGGTTCGTGGACATGACGTTCTGGTCTCGATGCTGAACTCGTCACTGATATTCCATCGTTTTCTGATCATCTGATGAATTCCCTGGGCTTGTATTCTCATCCGACCGCTTAACGCACCCTCCCTTCCTTCCTCCCTCTCTCAAACTTCATCTACCTCTTCAACTCTACCACGATATCTTCCGATGTGTCAAACAAATCCAACAGGTCACCGCCAAGCGAACGAATATTCCAAGTTTCCTCAGAGAAGGAGCTAGAGGCCGAGGTCGAGGTCGAGGGCGTGGATTCCAGCGGGGTGGATACGGGTTCCAGCAGCCTCGAGGTCGAGGCTATCGGTACGTTCTTCTCTTGCCTCTTCTCTCTCTTTCTTGTATAGTGATTTAAAGAGAAAAGATGGACCCACTTAACTTGCACTTTTCTTTTGCGCCTGTTTCTCGTCTGTTTCTTTTTTTTTAGGGGTCGAGGCCGTGGGTACTAAAAGTAGACGTAGATTTTCTTTCATAAAATATTTGTCTTTGTTGACGACTTTCTCCTTCTGTTTCCATCCTCCTCATCTTCATGAAATGTGATCGACCGCATGTAAATCTGGGAAAGCGAATCTTCAGAAAATACCACGTTGCATACAATAAATGTCTTTATCTCCTTTTTGATCAGGATAGACTGCAAGGAAATAACATACAAAAAAAACGGAAAGAATACATTAAGATACCAGGACAACAACCTAGAGATTTGTATACAGACACAAAATGGAGAGATGGAGGAAGGAGAGAGAAAGAGAATGAGAAGGAGACTCGTTGCTAATCGTTTGAACTTAAAGCTTGGCTTTGACATGAATATCTCCCGACCCAGAGACTCGCGCTTTGTCAAGACAGATTCGACCAAGCGTGTTGATCGTCTCTCTACTTCCTGTTTCCTTTGCTTCGGCTGAAGACGCTTGGCCTCGTTGGAGTCGAGCAGCGATCCCTTGACAGATGACCGCAAGCTTTTTTGGTTCCCATTTACCCAGAAAGTAAAGAGAAACGTAAGGAGAGAAGAAGGGGAAAGGGAAGAGGAGAAAATAGAAAGACAAACCTTCCAAAGTGTAAAGACTTCGACCCAAATCAACGCCTCTCTCAAATCTTCCATCTCACCAACCCCAGTTGAACCGCCCATCGTCTCTAACCATAACTTGAGTAGATATCCCTGGGATGGCAGACCGGCCGCATCGGTAGCTTGTTTACCTTGAAGGGGGATCAGTAAGTTTCTCCGCTCTGTTTCGGAAACAAACACAACGTGATCAGAAGAAGATAATAGGATAGACAGAAGAAAACAGCAGCCGTCAAAGTCATAAAAGTGATACGAACGAGCGGGCGGAACACCATTCGAGGGCAGGCAGAACGGTAAGAGAAGGTTTGATAAATCGGCCAGTGGAGAACCTGAACCATCATCATGATAGAATAACATCAATAGAATCAATATACATAGAATGAACTAATATGACATGTCGTGAAGCATCGGAAAGCCAAGGAAGAAGCATACCGATGGTACAGAGCTCCCAATCTATGATTCCAATAACTTTGTTTTCCGTAGGATGGAAGATCAAGTTATCGAGCTTGTAATCCCCATGGACCTTTTTATATATCAAACAGAAGCAGACATATGTTCGACTTCCCGGATCAAATGAAAAGAACATGCCGATGATACTGCTGAAAGAGATGTTTACGTACAATTCCTTCGCTTCTCCAGTAATACTCGTCCGCCACATCAGCGCCAGAGCTCTTCAAAAACTCTTCCAACTCAGCCTGTTCCTTAGGATCGCTAAGGATGTTACCGACGCCCTGAATAGCGGCTTGAACGGAAGATACCTTGAGAAGAGAAGATACCTGTCGGGCAAAATAGGGCTTCCGCTTAGCAGTCTTGGCTGAGGCCGTGGCGAACGACGCTGGAAGATCGAGTTGCGCGGAGGAAAGGTTCTGTTTAGTTGAGAAACCAGAGCTCGTTGATATCAAACAAGATTACATGAACAATTTGTTTTTATAAAGGTCTTACGGCGAGTGTCTTAACAGCGGATTTCCAGCTTTACAAGGATAGAAAGACGTAGATACGTCATTATCTTTGGTGTCTCGGGTTTGAACTAGATTGAACAACTTACCATTCCTGTCTATCCTTCTCCTCTAGCTCGGGTATACGGACATCCTGAAAGATTCTTCCTTGAAGAAACTCCTACTATGCCAGCCAGGGAAAAACAGAGATATACCCAATGGGTTAGAACCCCATCTAAATCTTTGTATATCTCTATTGGTTTCCAAGCCTGTAATGAGAGATGGAAGAGAACGTCCAACGAACCATCAAATAGAATTGACTCCCCACAACGCTCTCATCTTTACACACTTCTCCATAGACTTTGGGTGCAGGAATCCCATCCTCTGCTCTATCTTTCTCGGGCAATGAATCATTGTAGGCCTGAATAGCAGACAAGATTTGGTGTTCCCGTTCAATATTATGTGCGGTAGGAGTGAGTAGCTGACCGGGCGGTTTTCTGCGCAGGACAATTTGAGAACCACTGAATGACAAAAGCAGAATCAGTCTATCTGAACCAGAGTCTTTATATGCTATAGAGCTGAGCTGCAGATTTTTATATACTTTGCATCTTTAAGGAGATAAGTCGGGTTAGACTGTCCACTCTCTGAGAGAAGTCGATCAAACGTTTTCCTCCCGAGTAAGCTATTCCTGCCATCTGACTCATACAGTACGAACATGGCCTTCAAAGCAACGTACTGAACTGAGTAGCTGTCAACGGACTTTTGAAGCTCTTAAGATTGGCCGTCAGGTACTTCTCGAGCGATCTGCCAATAAAACAAACCGAAAGAGAAAGCCAGCAAGAATGTCAACATGAGGGAACTCTACTTGAGTCCGAAATTTACAGATACTGAATTCGTACTGAAGATCGAGAGCTTCTCGGATAGGTGTAGATTCTTGGCCAAGCATAGATGTATTGTTCTTTACAAGCACGATCGGTTCGATTTTCTTCGAGTGTAAGTGATGATGAATAGATCGTTTGGGGTTGAGTTGTTGGATGGTTGTCGAGTGAAATATCTTTCGAAGATGGTTTACTTGACCGGTCGGTGTTCCTCATTAACCGATGTCCGGTTAAACACAAAGCGCAGCAGAGGCTTAAAGGTAAGGACTACCATTAAATTTACCTTGGTCAATGTTCAAAGTTGATGGAGAGTGGTAGCTTGGTTATTCCTCTGGTGGATCCTCGAGTTCAACTCATTCATCTTTGAGACGATTGAGAATCCAGATTGGACACATAGTTATTTGCGAGATGCATTTCATATTATGGTCGTAATCGATCAAGGATAACTCCAAGAGTTGCTGAATCCCATCAGGAGGAAACCCTGAGTACTAGACAAAGGAAGAAGAGAGAAGGGGTTGTGGATTTGAATATATAAGTATAAAAAAAGACAAAAACCCGTGACATGAGAGCTAGAGTGACTAAGAAGAGAATGAGAGAGGAAAAGGAAGTAGAATGCAAGTGTGGAAACCTGAGATATATGAAGGGTGATCGTAAACTACTGCAACAAGTAAAAGGACAGTAGTGCAAAGTAAAACGGAAAGAGATGAGAGAATCCCAATGTTGAATCGGGCTGTACAACGAGATCAAATTCTAGATGGGACATCAGAAATGGAGAACCAACCAAAGCGAAGACAAGATAGGAAATGAGAACGACTCGAGTCAAAGGAGAATGATTTAGAAAGACGAATAGAATGAAGATAGACCAAGAAATCAAAAAAGAAGGAAGAAACATAAACCGAGGAAACCTAATTGCGCCGAGAATGAATCAGGGTGAGGAACTCCTCTCTCGTCTTGGCCTGCTCTCGGAAACAACCGAGCATGGTAGACGTCACGGTCGATGCCCCAGGTTTCTGGACACCTCGCATCGACATGCACATGTGTCTGTACGCCCAGACCAAACGACAGAGTAGAAGCGTTGGAGTCAACATGGAGAAAAGAAAGATAAACGAGAAAAGAATTGAACGAACGAAGCCTCCATCACGACGGCCACACCCCTAGGTTTGATAGCTTCTTGGATAGCAACTGCAACCTGTCTAGTCAGTCGCTCCTGAACCTGAAGACGCCTCGAGAACGTCTCGGCTATTCGAGCCAACTTGGAGAGTCCTAGTACGAGTTTATTAGGGATGTATCCGATGTGAATCTAAGCACGTCGATGGATCAGAGAAAACAAACAACGCTCTAGTCAGAATGTCTGATTCGGTTTGGGCTAACACGAGCTAAGATGAAGACACTCACGACACCAGTAAATGGAACGAGGTGATGCTCGCACAGAGAGGAAATTTGGATATCTCGAACGAGGACTAGTTCTTCGTGATCTTCGGCAAAGACAGCATCGTTGATGACATCTAGATTCAAGGCCGAATGTGAATATTCGTAAGAGGTAATATTAGACATCGAAGACGGTAGAAACTTACCGGTCAACCTCTCTTCGTATCCCTTCGTCATCCAAAGTAAAGCTTTCGCGTATCTATCTGGGGTTCGCAGAAGCCCTTCTCGATCAGGGTCTTCTCCAATGCACTCGAGTAGCGTCCGGACGGCCTCCGAGAGACGAGCGACGTTAGCAGCGGATTCCTCAGGCGTTGCATTTAATCGAACGTGAGTTGACTTGGCTATCGAGAGCACGATGTCGGATCGAACCAGAGTAAGTGGCTAAAACACATCGCGTAAGCGACAGACAAAAGAAATCAAGATGAATGTACCTGGCCATCCGAGTCCCTCTTCGTCGACTACCAATTTCTTTCCACCGGCGACCACAGCGGTTACGGTCTCTCCCTGCTCCTTCTCTCCGTTCTCAGCCGAAATTGGGGACTCAGTGCCTTTAGGCGTCGACGGAACGGTCTCTGGACGGAAGCCATAGCCTTCGTGATGAGGATACATGCCAGGAGGTTGAACGGCACGGGAGTAGTCGATAGGAGGAAGCTGGCTAGGAGCTACGTACGGAACAGACAAACAGACAGAGCCAGTTACACGAGTCAGAATTCAGCCGTACCATTCAAGACCGAGCGCCGGACAGAAAGAAAGCGGTTGTAACATACCGAGCTGTTTGTTCACCCGTCCCTTCTCCCAGGCACCAGTACGACTATCTCCCAATCTGTCCAAGTTGCCAACCCTCTGCTGGGCATCCTGTCTGTCCTTCTCGAGCCGAGAAGGAGACGATTCGGTCGAACGAGCCGAAAGAGCGAGCTGTTCAAGTCTAGAAGCCAGATGTCTGGATGCTGGGGAAGAATCTGCCGGATTGATGCTATCGTTGTTAGGTAGCTGTGAAGTGTGAGGAATGTCCATGGTATGGCTCTATATTCTAAGGATGTACTGGATGTATTTGGTCAACGAAGCCTATCAGAAAAGAGCAGAAAGAAAGTTGAACAGGAGGAAACTCGGCCTGGGGCTGCCTTAACCATCAGATGGGATTTTTTTAGTTAAATATTGAATTACGCAATAGTGATTTCATATATCTTAGACAATTCCGTGTATCTTCTATCTATCCTCCATATCAAGCCGAGACACACACGGACTTGACCGATTGCTCGTCTCTGACACTGGGGTTTTCCCACCTTTCTCATCCTTCGACGAGACCAGGAGTGCGCCTTGTCGAGCAGCCGGCTGGTTTTTGGTTGAATTCGAAGACATTGCTGATTTTGGCTTTGACGCGCTTAATACTGGTCTGCTTGGGAAGGGAGACGGAGGACCGAGGGATGACGATTTTGAGAAGAACCCAAGAAGGGTTGTTTGCATTCTGTCTTTTGAAGTAGCAGCACCTATGGAAATGGTTTAAAGAACTAGAACGAGGAGGGAGAGAGAAACAAGAGAGGACGAAATGTGCGGTCGGCAGGAAGGGTCAAGTGACGCCTGGAGGGTTTCTTGACATAGTCAGCCGTGGCCATCGATACGACTAATTTTGGTAAAGAAGAAAAGGAAGACTCGCAAGACTCAGTGTAAGGTCTGCATCATTGAGAATAGCTGATGCGATTGGTATTCTCCTCCATGGTGTTTCAATCAGGATCAGATTCAGTGCGTCTCGATCTCGTCACATTCATTTTGGCAACCAAGATCCAATTGGGGCTTCTCTCGTTGAAGTTGGCATGAAAAGAATTTTTTTTTTTCGGTAACGAGACCCTTACAGTTCAGCGCTGATGAGTATATATCGTCTTGCCTTTATAACAGTTGTCATTCTAGAGCAAGCTTCCGATGAAGCAGTTGCCTTATTCAATTGTTCTCTTCAACAACTGTTGAGTCGAACATAGCTCTGCTGCTCCAGCAAGAGGTCAATAAGCCTTAGGACCTTGACTTGCTCATATTCTACAAACCCGAACTTTCAGGGTATACTTAACCAACATTCATATATACCTTAGACGGCGACGCGTGTTCTCTTCACACGTGTCCGTCAAGCTTGACGCGTCTAGAGTTTCCACTCTCAACAAAAGATCATCATCATCATCTTCTACTTCAACACCTTACTTTGATCTCTCCCCAATCCGTCTTTTGGATTCAACCAGATATTAGATGTCTACTAGGCGGGTCACCCGCTCAACTTATTTACTGCCAGAGATTGAACCTGCTGACCTGGAGGCAACTCCGAGACCTAGAAAGATAGTCGCTGCTAAACGAACGGTTACCACCAAGGCCAATAGATTACCCGTTCCAAGGACTCGGAGGACACTTCGGTCTATATCTGTCGATTCTCAATCAGGCTCGATCCAGTCAGAGGAAGTAGATGATGATCATGAGAATGGTTTTGAAAAAGATGCCCATATCTCTGCACCTGTGCCATTTGAAAGGCCCACAACGTATGGCATACAGTCCTTGTCAAGGCAGTCATCTGTACTTGATTTTCCGTCAGCGCGTCATGCATCGCCATCCAACTCGATTCGACTCGGTTCATCCCTATCGACTCCTCGGTCAACGTTGACGACACCCCCTATTCCTCCCGTAGCATCAAAAGGCGAGATTACTACTCTTGTGTTCGCCTCGAACCAACTTCTGGCGCTCTACATCGACTCCAAGAACCAAGGCCTTCCTGTGAACTCTCAGAGAGAAGCAATCTTCTGGCAACTTTTGCAAGCAACCCGAGCGCTGTTTCCTTCCCCTTCCTCTTCGTGTTTTCTACTCTCAGCACCATCCGTTGATTCATCAGGTCTGCAAGTGGCATCAACCTCCGACCCGGCAGAACTCTCAGCTTTTCGTCTGTCGGATTACGCCGTTTTCCTGCATGCAATCGCCGGAATTAGAGATACGGTTGCTTCGGAAGCTCAACTGGATGAGCTTCAAGAGGCTTGGAGGATGTTCTTGCAGCTCTTCAAAGAAACAAATGGAACAGTTGGAACACACTCTGCCTTCAGACACGATGGACTGTTGACTTTACTGCTTGATATTGGTACTCAGGTCAGCTTCCTTTTGAAAGTATTCATCAGAAATATGGGCTTTGACTAGAGCTTTCATGGTATTTCAATTATTTTACATTTAGCTCTACATCCTAAAAAGACCTACTCTATCGCTGCTTCAGCAAAGCCAACTACTCGATGAGTTGTTTTCTTCGTCTCTTGTTTCCAGGAGGACAAGTCAGCAGGGCCTCCGTACAAAGGCGCTCAAAACTCTGGACGATGAGCGTTGGCTAGCTATGAGCAGAGCTCGGGTAGCAGAGGTCAGTCTTGGTCTCTACCTTGAGTCTCTCCATTTAGTGACGCGGTTTTTGAAACTCAAGGATGTGTCATATTTCTCCGTACTTGGCTCTATACGCACCTTCTTCTGTTTCCTCTAGTTGAATGTACTTCAATCAAATCCGGAAGCGCGCTTCTCATTTGCAAACTTTCAGCGGGAAGTCATCAATTTTGTTCAGTCTCGGCAGGCCATCGTCCTCAACCTTTCTTCACGCGCTCTTCCGAATCAACCGGATCTAAACAATTCCCAAACGGTGCTGAAAACAGCTCGGTCTAGTTTTCAAAGACAACCTCGAATGAGCGAGGTTGGTACCCATGAATTTCATCATCGTGCATATCTGCACACCATCTTTGTCTGCCATTTTAGTTGACATATGCATCTACCCTTTTTCATCAGCCTATACATCATGTTCGCTCGTACCCTCGAAATCCTTCAGTTCCAGCTTCCGTTCGAACATCTTACTCTGCTTCCCTTAGCTCTCGTCTTCCGAATGTATCTGCATCGAGTTCTCGTCGAGTATCTGCTCCTCTTCCACAACGAGAGCCGTTCCACACACCCATCAGCGTTTTCCAACGTGGAGGAAGCCACGTCTACTCTCCGGACGATGATATCAAGGATAGCCCACCTGTTCGATCCATACCGAGAAGCAGAGCCAAGCCGCGCTATTCTGCTCTTTCCGTTCCGTCTGCACCTTCAAGTCCTTTGATGGCCGATAGTCTCTCTTTGCTGGAAACATCCGATATGCCTATCTCGCCGGAGTCTCCTTCGAACAAGGGATGGGAAGGAAACGATACGTTGGATACTGAGGAACTTGAAGACTTACTTGGAAAGAACGAGGAAGAGAGCATGGATGTGGGCCGTACATCCTTTGCGAAGGTAGGAGCGACCTCGGTGGATAGCTCCGATGAAGATGAGTATGACAATACCAGGCGCGGTGATATCAACCCTGCCTCGCCGAGAGGCTCCATTGACGACGAAGAATTACTGGTTGTGGAAAACAGAACTGAAAGTCCGCTTTCACTGGCGTCGATCAAGATTGAGGAGGATGAATTGATAAACGAGTTGGATTTGAAGATGATAAGAAGACCAAGAGAGAACTCATCGGGATCTTTGTTAGTCTATCTTACATATTTTTATCTATATATTCGACTCCTACCATGCGGCTTTTGAGACATACTGATGACCACCATGATAACGCCCCATCTGTATGGTAGCTTGCGTGAATCTGAAATCGACCAGGTCGTCCCTTCCGACTCATTATCTAGAGCTATAGATTATGGTCACTCGTACGTCTTGAATCGTATCTTCACACACCTTTGATGAAACCGAGAGTTGTGTGTTCCCGATCTAAAATCTGATATGAACTGTGTCTCTTCTTTTAGGTATGATAATGCGGACGAAATCCTCGAAGCTACTTTTGCGCTCACCCGGCAGGATATTCTCCTCTCCCAATCACGATCACAATCCCAGTCTCAATTAAACTCTCAACTTCAACCACTTGTCCAAGGATCGCCCACATCTTCAATCTCAGCTGACTTTATAGCCAGTTTGAAAGCTCGAACTGCCCAGCTCAAACAAGATAAAGCATATATAAACCATGCAAGATCTTCTTCCATGTCAACTGTCCATAATGCAGTCACAAAAATGGCTCAAATGGGAGTAGATTCTTCTTCTCCCACCTCTCTACAACTGCATTCGTACGAATCAAAGGCGGCGGCTCCGCTCGTCGGTGGCCCGGATGTCGAGAGAACAGTGCCAGCAGCAGATCCTTTCAAGTCTAGACAGCTCCTAGCGCTTCCGATCGAGGAAGAAACCGAAAGCGAAGGAGAAGAGAGAAACACGTTGACTGTTGAGCAAGCGACTCAACCATCAGTCGTTTCAGTCTCGCTGCCGAATACTTCTGCATTCTCTCCGACACCTGTTAATATTACTTCTACCCATGCTTCCAAAGGACCAGCTAGAATACCCTATCGACCTCCGACTATGACACCTGAGCCGTTTAGTTCTGAGGTTCAACCCGTTCGTGATTTTCAAAAAGATGCTACAGAACAAGCTGTCCCTCTTCCCTCCTCGTCGTTTCCGGATATTGGTCTGGAGGAGTCTCAGTCTGCTCCATCATCTTCTCTCACACTTCCTGTGTTCTCACAGAGCACATGTCTCAGAAGACCTTTCAACAAACGAAAGATGTTTGACACTGATTCTGAGGAGTCTGACAGCAGCATTGATGACTCGTTCATTCGATCTCGCGTTAAAAAGACACCGATGTCAGCGAAGATCCTCCCTCCTTCGTGGCCAAGCCGAGTGACGTCTTCTGTTGCTCCTCCTGCTACTTCTCCATACCCGAACTCATCTACGCAGCCTATGTCATCCATGCCTTCTAATCATCGTCAAACTGTCCCGCCCTCATCTCCAAATCACCTTAGACCAACAAACTCCGCCCCTATGAATCGTCAGCGCCAAGTTTCGCCGCTTACATCAATCCCTCCCCCTCCTGGTAGTGTCTTGTCACGACATCCTTCTTCGTCTTTACCATCTATCCAGCCAACCTCTTCTAATAGCCAGAGATATGTATCATCAACCGGTTCTCGATCACACACCCCAGCGCCCACCTCAAGCTATGTCAAGAATGAGGGTCGCAGGAACTTATGGTCACCAGTCGAGACTTTGTTTGTGAGTCTCTCGGTGATTAGATACTCCTGAATTGCGTGCACAAAAGCTGACTGGTTTTATGTTGTGAATGTTGCGTTCTCATCTCTGTGGTTGTCTCAGTTTATCCGTGTTGCTCAAGAAATCGGTCTAGATACGAGTAATTGCTGGACGACTATTCTTGAGTAGGTTGAACTATCGTCTTGCAATCTTTTGTCGATCTCTACGAACGATAACTAACACCTTTAGTTTTCTTCTTCTTCTTCTTCTTCTTCTTCTTCTTCTCCTCCTCCGCTGCTAGACAACATGGAGCACAAGGAAGATATAGTCGCGTGAGTCTAGTGTCTACCTCTTTGTGGTCGCCTTTTCATCATAGAAACCTTCTGACCTGTCATCGTTAATCTTTCTATCAGGTTCTGTACAAACGGTACGTGTCTCTTTCGGTCGCATGAAATTAGTGCTCTTAACTCATTCTCAATCTTATTTTTTTCTTCTCAATTTTTCGTTTTGTTTTGTTTTGTTTTGTTTTGTTTTGTTTTGTCCTCCTCAATAAGATCGAATGTTAACCTGAAAGACAAGATGCGCTTGGTTCTCCAAGCCGACTATCCATCTCCCGTCAAGGTCCCGAATGGCATGATCCGATATCTCCGAAGTAGTGATCCTCGGAAGATCGCTTGGCTAAAAGGAGAGATCAGCCATGCAGAGATGAAGAGGGCTAAGCCGGATGTCGAAAGGGAGGTGGACAGGCTGTGTGAGCAGGCTCGGAGACGGAGGATTGAGTTGGAAGGAGAAAGCGATGATGACGATGATGACGATGATGATGATCCAGAACCGGATCTGGAATCAGAAGATGGAGGAGAAAGAGATGAAGATGAAGACGAAAACGAAGCAGAAGAAGAGGTCGAGGAGGAAAAGGCGGAAGAAGAAGAGGTCCTGGATGTCTTGACTATGGAAAAGGCAAACAGTGCCCCATTGTTTGTGAGTTCAAACCCGTGTCTTATAGAGTGTGCAAAGTTTTTTTTTTTTTAAGCTGATGGTCATCATGTCCTTAGTTCCAAGGCTCAGACGAATAGACAGTTTAGGCATCGTTCTGTCAAGAAAGCCTTTTTCTCTTACCGTCTCGAATATGTAACAACATCTAATATGTTTTCTCGAGGATCAAGATAGTTGAACAGACAGTCCAAAGAGACGGTCTGACATCATCAACCAGATAAAAGTACATCGAATCGTAAAAGCGCCGCGTCTTTGTATATATATATATATTATGCATTTGTTTTCTGTAGAAGACAGTTTAAGAAGGATCACAAAGTGATAATGAAAAAGAAGAACGGACACAGACGGATGGGGAAATTAGATTTTAAAGGAGGGGGAGAAGGTAATCACTTGGGTGGAACAGTTCTGTTTTGTCCCTGTCCGTCTACAAGTTCTTTTTCCAACCTCATTCCGATATCATTCTCCATCCGTCTCTCGTCGTCCCTCGTTAAATCTTCCAAATGAGCGGACGGGTCGGACGAATCGACAAGGACTCTGCCTGACTTGCCGTTCGAAAGTGATAGTGGACGAGACGGAGGGGTCGACGAAGTACCTTTCTCGAGATTGAGAGCTTGTCGTTGTTCTTTCGTCATGTTCTTGTTTGCCATCCAAGCATGACCTTGTTGTTTCCTCTCAACATCATCTGCCCTTGTCAGCGAGTCTAGACGAGAAAAACAAGATGACGGGGGGATAGGGGAAGGGGGGAGAGGAGGAGGAGGGAGAGAATGAAGGACGATGAGAAAACAGCTGGGGCAACGAAGATGATGAAGGATAGGAAGGCTTACGATGTTTCACACAGAAAATGACCAAGAAGAAACTCAAGCCAGCGCACGGGATACAAAAGTACCAAATGTGTTTCAGGCCTTGGACATAAGCCTTCAAGGCGAAGGCGACTTGTTCGGGTGAGAGATCGAGGCTATTGATTTCTGTCGGGTTGGAGGTGATGGTCGAGATCTCGGATGGGGCGATCAACGAAGAGGCCGAAAGATTGTTGATCACAGCGTTGTTAAGAAGTGCCTGACATACGGCCAAAGAGATCGTTCCTCCTAACAGTCGAACAAAGTTTCGGGTCGCTGTCACCACCGCCACTGCACACAAACAAGAACAAGGAGCGAGTAATCGCACAGGAAAAGGCTCAGCTCGTGGACGTGAGAGAAAACAAAAACAGGAAGAAAAGAGAAAAGAAAGAAGAGAACAGAGGATGCTTACTCTCCGAACGAGATACCGCCGCCTGAGCAGCAATCAGCCCCGTTTGGAACGTCTGACCGGCGCCAGTTCCACATAAGATCTGATAACCGATTATCTTTCCCATCGACGTGTTTTCATCCAACGTCGAGAGAAGACCGAGGCCGATCGTCCATACAAAGAACCCTAGATATAAATTGACCCTGTACTCTCCTGTCTTGGAGACCAAGTATCCTCTACCAGACATCGTGTCAAGATTACAACAGGTGAACGTTCAGTAACAGAGCGCACGGTCTATGGGAAAGTGTGACGAGAATCGAAGGAAAGGACGTACGAGGAGAAAGAGAAGAACACCTGAGGGAACACGAGAGGAAAGAGAAGGATACCAGACCGAATGGCAGACACATTGAGAACGACCTGGAAGTACTGGGGCAGGTAGTACAGTTGGGCATAGAATCTGTAGAGTATTGAGGAACGTCTTTGGGTCAGACTGATATTCACAAACAAAGCAAGCAACTATGGAAGAATCCTTACACGCATCCAACCAGGAATGTAGACGACATGATACCTGTTACAGTGATGTTTCGGAAGATCCTCATTGGAATAATAGCTAAAGTTATTTGAACAAGAGGAAGGAGCAATCAGACAAACAAAGGGAAGACAAAATGTTAGCAAAGAAAGAGAATATCTTCATTCGCGATGCGGAACGAGCCGAGAAGAAGACAAATGAGGTCTACTAACGCAAAATAACTTTCGTCTCAACCCAGAAGAATGCTAAGAAGAGCAAGGATCCGATGATGAGTGGAACGATCACAGCCGCTGAGCGCCACACATGTTCCGTCCCTCCCCTTTTAGTTTCATCCAACGGAGACAGAGAAAGAGAGAGAGAAGAGAGAAGAGAGAAAGGGTAAGAAAGTTAATCCGACTATTCTCGAGATAGATGGCCTCTTTGTTTAGATAGAAAAATGTGGAGAGAGAAACAGAGATTTACCAAGAGATCGGAAGGAGAAATACTGTTGTTCCGGCCAATGTGAGTCCTGCGCCTGCGTAATCAATCTTTCTGATCTTTTCCTTCCAGCTTCCCTCCACTCTTTTTAGAGGGAGCACAAAGATGACAACGAGGACAGAAGCGGCCGTTAATGGAAGGTTAATCCACTGTCGGTCGTTCCGTTTGAAAACAGAAAAAGTGGGGAGATTCAGATCGTTGATAAACACTAAGAAATTGAGTCGGGAGATTTTCAAGAGATAGAACGAACGAAGCACCATCTCCAAGTGAGTCGTTCGGTAAAGACACCTCCGATCAGTGGACCGATACAGTTCGAGAGAATGACGACACTTCCTGTGATTCCAGTAAACTGAACGCGCATGGAAACTATGAGGGCTAGCTCTCGGATGGAGGTGTTGAAAAGAAATGTGTTAAAACATTGACTCGTACCTTTCCACGGTCCTGTAAGAGTAAAGAGCACGGTAACGATATGAATCAGCATTTCGGATTCATGGATATATATAACGTCCAGACGAACTTTTAGCGAAACGATATCTGACACTACAAAATATAACATAAGATAAAATAAACAGAGGAGTCAAGCACAGCACGCATAAAGCCACGTGGGAAAGAAAGAAGAACGAACCGATGATCATAGCCAACGTAATAACCGCACCGCCCCCCACTCCAGAAAGCGCTCTGAAGACAATAAGCTGAATCATTGTCTGTGAGAGTGCACAAGCGAGGGAACCGAAGAAGAATATACTGAGAGCAACGATGAGCATGATCTTTCGACCAAAGATATCTAGAGAAAGAGAGGAAAAAAAAAAAAAAAAGCAAACAGAATCTCAGAAGTCTGATCCGGGTGGTTGAGAAAGACGGCGAAAAAGAAAAGAAGAAAAAAAAGTCTCACCGCTGAATCGTCCATAAAGAGGTTGGAAAGCGGTGCTTGTCAATCTGTACAAACATGGTCATGAATATATGCTTCCAGATCAATCTCTTGTTCAAGTATAGGAAAAAGAGAGAAAACACATCTATCGCGCAAGCGTTGTGGATACAATGAAGAAGGGCAGACTGACAAATATGAAGTGGCAACCCAACCGCTCTTTTCAGAGTCTTGGAAGACCGATCCAATCTTCGGAAGCGCGGTCGATACTGTCCAAATAGTTTTCCGAAACGGCGTGCAACAACGGAAAAGGAAAAGAGAAAGGGGAGAGAGATCAGCATGACCTGGTAATAAAGTGGGATTAGGAGAAAGGAAAACAAGGTAGGAGGAGACGAACTGATCGTTTGGTCAACCAGAGTACAGAACAAAGCCATCGACAATCCAATAAACACCAAGATGACCTATTACAATTCGCAAGCCGAGAAATGTACGGAGATGAGCGTAAGACAAACACGCACACAAGCACACAGAGGAAGAAAAGAAAGAAAGATAAAACCGACCTGTCTGAAAGGTAAGAGGTTTGTCTGATCCGTCAGAGTACCTTTCTTGATCTCATCCTGCTTTTCGCTCTCCGTCCGACCGGCCGAATGTTCATCTGTGTTACTTGCTCTCTCCGCCTGACTATCTCCCCTGACATTGATCGGTTCGTCCTCAATCCCACCAGTTGGTGTGACGGTGTGTGCGATGTTTGAGTCAG
Organism: Phaffia tasmanica; assembly: GCA_014825565.1. Taxonomy (NCBI): domain Eukaryota; kingdom Fungi; phylum Basidiomycota; class Tremellomycetes; order Cystofilobasidiales; family Mrakiaceae; genus Phaffia; species Phaffia tasmanica. Next base: position 22,761 of record MVAI01000097.1, on the reverse strand, counting down.
ACGATATCGAGTCTGATCGACCGACAGTCTCGAGCTTGGTCGACAGATAACCATTGGTCAGATCGACCGGCTTTTTGGCCGGCGCCGGTATTGACTCCTTTGGTGGTTTGTCGACCGAAGAGAGGATCGATGACGTTTGACGGGTCGGGACCCTGGTCAATGTAGGTGAGGTTGATTCTGGTGTGTTTGCCATCAAGTATTGGTTTCGTTCTTGTTCTCTTCTTCTCTTGTTTCGGAGGATGAGAATGTGTATGTATGTATGTATGTACGGGTATATGTTCTTGTGTGTATACGGTTCTTGCTGGATGGACGGAAGAGGAAGAAGAACAGCTATAAAGGAAAAGAGTCGTGTGCTATATATGAACCAAAGAGGATGATAAAAAAAGAGGAAAAAAAACTCCGGCTCGGACATCTCCGATGATACTCATCGAGAGAAGGGTTTGGCCGAACCTTTTAAGCTATGTAAAGAACACTTTGCGAATGATATCCGAAGAGAGTAATCGTTCATTCTATATTGGAAAATTACAAGGAAAACATGTGGATGATAGTGACACAGAAGCACACAACCTCAGAGACATACAAACACGGCCATGGCCACGGACACACACGCAGACGCAGACACATAGATACAAGCCTCAACAAGACGAACAGTACCCTCCTCCTCCGAGATGGCAACCAAAACAACTGGCGACACCTACGCCCGCTGATTTCATCCCAAGTCCTACGATACTCATCAGACCTTCCCCTAGGACGAAGCCCGAGGCGATTACGATCGCCGCCAAAGGCACTTTTCCTTTTGCACCTCGGACTTGTCCACCTCCTTTTGCGCTCCCGTCAGATCGGACGCCTGACCGACGAGAAAAGTAGAGCGCGAGGATCCCACCGACGAACCTTGCGAGTGAGAACGAAGGTGTGTTCAAGAATCCGATGGCAAAGGCTACGCCTGAGGGTAGGATCGCGCCTACCCTGTTCAACCTACGGGCGTTAGGAAACAGTGTCGGGCCCAAGGTCTTGATGATGGATGTCAGGGTGAAGAGGGAACCAAAGGCGACCATGAATGTCGGTGCGTAAGGAGGGAGATGGCCGTCGTTCAATAAGCGAGCCAAGTTGAGCCTGGATGGAAACCATGTAACGATATAGATATAAACAAAACAGAATTAGTAAGATAAAATCAGGATTTAAACTAATCGGTCATCTCAAAAGAAGCAGAACGATCGCATGTGAAACGAGAGGAAAGAAGAAGGAGATTGCAAGACGAACCAAACGCCAGCGGTAGGAACTGGGAAAGCAGGTCCCGGGATCACATACACGCTCTTATATACTTTGAATGCGGCTGTGCTAACGAACACCGAGGCGAGTGAACCGACGAGTTGGCCGTAAAACTGGGATCTGAAGAGGAATGATCTGACGTGAGCTGTACTCTTCATTCTCAATTTCTGTCACCTTTGGGGTGAATAAAATGATAGAACGAACCGAGGGGAAGCTCGGAGGAGAGCACCGGTCTTGAGGTCTTGCATGAGGTCTCCAGCCTGTTGGGCACCGGCTTCAGCCACGGCACCTATCATTAACGCCATCGAGTTTGGGAACGGCTCAGCATCCGACATCGATAGTCTACAGAGTTCAAGACAGAAAGACATCCACATACCTGCCACAATGTTTGCCACCACTGAAACATTTCCCGGAAACGTGACACCATCACCATCATCACCCAAGGCCGAGTTGATGTACAGAGGAAAGTGTTAGGATCGAAAAAGAAAGGAAAGTGCAAAAGAAAACCAGAGGACTGACCATTGTGAGGCTGTAGAATGGCGAAGAGTAGTTGAGAGATCTTTCCAATCCCACTAACCGGGTTTAAGTCCGTCTCTCCCAACGCTCTCACCCTTTGTTTTTATCATTATTTAGATTTCCAGAAGGGTTAGCCCAGAGAAGAAGAAAAGAGATAGAGACAGAGACAGAGAGAATCTTACCCGAGAAGACTTAAAAGACAAGCCAAGGCAAATCCTAAGACGGTAGCCCAAGGTTTGATTCCATCCGGTCCAAAGAGCGCGCGGATGAGGATCACTCCGAGGACGGCACTACCTATCAAACCGAAAACGATCCAGTTGAACGGGACGAGTCTATCTTCCGTTTCATACTCTTCATTCTTTACGTCCGAGTCTTCTCCTTCCCTGTGGTTTTCAAACAGGTGAGGATCGACATAGGCTTCTCCTCGGTCAGAGGCTGGCACTCGGGTGAAGACATGTGAAGAAGATCGTTGTTTCCAATAGGATACATAGGGCCGAACGGTAGCTATAACGATCGGGATCAAGGAAATCATGCTTTCTGCAATCTGTCAGACGAGAACGAAGAACACATGTTCCAACAAGGCCTTGTCAGTTATGTGTGTGTGAGAGAACACAAAGTACGACAGAGACAACCGTTCTTACCATGATAGCTAACGCGATCCACAAGATCCAACCTCTGGCTCCGTCCTTACTGCTACCAACATTACCTGGTGCCCAGCCCATACGAGCGCTCAACGGACCAAGGATTCCCCAACCGGTGATCATCCCTAGGTTCATAGCGAGTGTGGTGGGGAAACCCATAATGATACCTTGACCTACGTAAGAGAGTGAAGGAGAAAAACTGTGTAGAGGAAAGAGACGGCCATCAGAAGGGAGAGAGAGAGAGAGAGAAAGTTTTGAAAAAGGCAGGAAGGAACGAACGTCCACAAGTGATCGGCTGCGAGGTGACCAGGAAAGATGTCAAACAGCGGGATCGAATACACGACGGGAAACAATATGCTCAAGAACTTGTATCCGAAAAAAAAGAGGATCAGGTAAGTCATCTGGTGTCTGGTGATAACCAGATGAAAGGATAAAAGGATGGGCAGATAGAAAAGAGAAGACGGACCGTCAGGCCGGCCGAGGAGGCGAAACTACCGGCCAACAGGCCCCAAGCGGAGGTACCCATTTCCTCGACCTGTTCGTCCAATCCTTCTTCGAGAGCCGAGGGCTCGGGCGAGGGTGATCTGGATGAGGAGGGGGAGTGATTGGCCGGATATTCTTGGGCGTGTACGGATGAGTATCTGTGTCTGAGTTCACCAGATGGTTCAGAGGGCGGTGGTTGATCGTGTAGAACGGCAATCAGCTGGGCGGTTGCCGCTAGTTTAGAGAAGGAGGATGAAAATGGTGAGCGAGTGGAAATATGATCGGAGAGTGATAAGGCAAGGAAGAATAACGCTTACTCCCGGACGGAAATGCGAGTTTCTCCTTGACGATCTATAGTTTGTGTTCAGTGGTCAGCAAAAAAGAGAGAGAGAAAAAAACGATGGACACGTCTGCGTACGACTTGTTTTCTCAAAGGGGCAGCTAGAAAAACGCCAAAGAACGCGATGGCGAGACTCCATGCGATCAATTGCCAGAACGTGAAGACAACCGGTCCTCTGTGTTATACGAGAAGAAGGGCGAGGGGGAGATATAGAGATAAAGGATGATCAAATGGGACGGAAACATTAGCTAGGTCGAGAGGGTTTTGTTTGTTATTGTTTGTTCAGCAAAACCTCGGTGATGGATCGACTGACTGTCCGTCGATAGATTTTTCGAGCATTTCGAGAGCAGGAATAATCCCAACCAGGCCGGCTGCTAAAGGAAGCGTGCCTCTGGAAGAGGAAGCGGGAAGACAAGGGAGACGAAGACAAGAACACGTCGGTGTTCGCATGAGTATCTGTGAGAACAGGGAAAGGATAAGGATGACAAGAAGCTCACGTCGCGACAGCCGTCGTTTGCATCACTACATTCTCTTGCATGGTGAATGGCTTCTTGAAGGGAAGACATGTCGGAAGGATTTTAAATATGCCAAAGCCGAGGAGGGCTGACTGAAGGGACATCATTGATATCCATCCTGTTTGGAGACCCTGGTGGGATGCGGAGAGCGAAGAGGACGAGGCGAGGTCAGTACCAGGACCGGTACGAGCTCAATAGGAGAAAGAAGAGCCAGACTGACAAAGTATAGGTTGCTGAGCGCTACAACCGAGCCGACTGGAGTAGAAGGAGTGAGAAAGAAAGGGTGAGTGGGACAACGTCTTGAAACGCGGTAAGGATATACACAGATTCGTACCGAGCACACCGACAGAGACAGCTCTGATCTGGTGGAGACCGAGAGAACGGAACGGGTACAAGAGTGTGAGGGCGATGATAAAGAGAATCAAGAAAGAGAAGACGACTAACTGTAAAGTCTCCTTCGATGAGTTCTTGTTGTGAACGATCGGTTGACTCAGCAAGAAATTGGCTATCTCTCTGTAGCGAGAGGGATCTTGGGCCGGGCATAAAGCTTCTGAGCGAGTAACAACCGGACTAGGATTAGGAGTAGGAGTAGGAGTGATAGTGAGTAAGGTCAAGAGCTAGGAGTGATGATTAGAGTACAGATATCGTGATGAAGGAATGAAGGATCGACAGAACGAGCTGAGTATGTGAGTCGTGTGTGCTTGTGTTTGTCAGAATCTCCTAATGGCATTCACCAGCTTTTTTCTTCTTTCCCTTCTGTCGGTCATGGCCGAAGGGCGTATCTAACCCTAACATATGAGTCAGCAGGTGGCCCAGATGTGCCCAAATGGGAGCGGGTATGCCCGTAAGTACCCAGATAGGGCCATACATGTGGGTTCATATGGGGAGTTAGTCCGGGGGAGGGGAAGACACCGGCCCATTTAAAGATCAGCACGGACGTAACCCAAGCCGACGTAATGATCGTATGGTTACGGCCGATCCGGCCGATCCGCCCACACGCCCCACAGATGAATAACCGGCGAGTGGGTCTTTATTATAAGCCATGCCGGTTCCGTCGGTAAGTCAAGAAGGATTAACCAGTCAGGAAATTGGAATCTTTCTGATTTGTGTATGGGTTTATAGGCATGTGTGTTGTTCAATTGGATGTATATGTCTCTTTACTATAGCCGGACTTTTTCTAGATTTATTTTTCGAGTGTGTGTGTGTGTGTGTGTGTGTAGAATATACAGAACTTATAGGAAGAAGGCTAGGAAGAAAGCTAGGAAGACTATTAGATGAAACATCACATAAGACAGAGAACAGCGCACATACACACATACATAGTCATACACTCACTCACTCACTCACTCACACACTCACACACACAGAAAACAGAACTAGAAAGATAACGAGAGAACATCTCGGAAGGAATAAACACACAAAAGACCGATACGAGGCAAGAAGGCCAATAGGAAGACCAGGAGAGAAGACAATAGAGAAAGCAACAGATGAGCCAATAGAGACTAACGGAGTGAGCAAAAGCGACCAGAAACAGAACGTACCGACGGGATAGACCCCCGTACACGTGATTAAGCGTAACCAATCACAGCCACAGTCAACAAGCCATCAACTCAGCTCGCGCTATCCCGATTGGCCGACAACATCGGAGTTACCGGTCAACTGCTTCAACCGACCAATTACCGGGTTGCTTTTTGTAACCACGGCCGTATGTAACCCATTTTCTCTGTGTCCGTCCCTTTTTTTCTCTTTTTTTTTTCTCTCTCTCTCTCGCCTGTCTTTTTTTCCTCCTCCTTTCCTTTTGTACGTGCGACTTTGTTTTTTCTTGCAAGTTTCTCTTCTTCTTCTCACATCCATCGTCTTGTCTCTCTTTCTCTTCCTCCTTCTCCTTCTCTTTCTTCTCTCTCTCTTGTCTTGTTCAGTTCAACAATGCATCCTGTTCCAGCTTGTCTCACCAGATTCAAAGGTGTTTGCCCATTCTTGAGCAAAACATCATCTTCCCAACTTCGATCGTTCGCTTCCACACCCAGTCCACTCTCGCCTGCATTTAATCGATTGACAGCTCAGGCCATCGGGTGCCCTGTTATGGGACCTGCTTTGGAACAGGTCAGTCTTCTTTCTTTTCTTTTCGTGTCCTCTTTCTTTCCTTCTGTAGTCTATCTTTGTGATCAGTCAAGTTCGATCTTGTATCGACACAGTCGTTGGTGGCTATCAGAGAAAGATATTTCTCTTTACCTTCCACCCAATACCACCATCGGTAACAGGTCTCTCCGATGAGATCGGTACATAATACACAACAAATATCACTCCTACAACTCTTTCTCTCTCTCTTTCTCTTCTCTTCTCTAATGGATCCATTCATCCTATCCATCTTGTTTCCCATCCTGGATATTGTTTCCCTTCCCCAAAGCGAAATTCAATTCAGTTCACCCTCATCCTTCCAGAACCTTTTTTTTTCCAATTCCTATTTTTCAATTTATTGACTCTCCTCTCATTCGTCGATTTCGATTTCGTTTTTTTTTTTTCAACCCTTTTTTCTAACCTTCTTATCCTCTCCTTTGTGCTCCATCTAAAAGGCAAACGGAGGTCCTCTTCCATCCGGTTCCTCTCGATCCTTCTCTACTGGTTGTCCCGGCCAGCAAAGCGCACCCGGTCGAGGTCCCATCCATGCTTACGCTAACCGGACTTCCAGTCGACCCACCGTCGTCGTCACCGCTGAGGATGTTGAGCAACTCCACCGCGTATGTTTTATTACTCGTTTCCCATCGCTTTTTCCAGAGTCTCATAACTAACCTGTCCATTCGTCTATCTACCTAATTTTCTTTTCTTTTCTTCTACCTCCAGAAACAAGGTGTTTTGATCGCTTCTGATCAGTTCACCGGTGGAAAGTGCCCTCACGCCCATCTGGCCGCAAAGGCTGTCGCCGAGGTTCATGCCATCAACAAAAACAAAGTCGCCGCCACATCTGATAGCTTCAACTATGAAGGATTTTATGGTAAAGAGTTGGACAAGAAGCATAAGGACAAGTGAGTACTCTCTTTCTTTATTCGATGACGTGTATCCTTTCTGATCACCGATCGCCATCTCCCTCTACCTCCAAAAGATCTTACCGATACTTTAACAATATCAACCGATTGGCCGCAAAGTTCCCCGTCGCCCACACCGCCAACCCCAGAGATGAGGTCGATGTTTGGTGCTCGAACGATTACCTCGGTATGAGTAAAAGTACTGTCGTTGTCGAGATCATGAAGTTAGTTACCGTCCTTTTCTCCTGATATACAATCAATATCTGTTGTTTATCTCATCTCATCTCTCTTTCCTCCTCTCTCTCTCAGGCGAACACTTACAAAATACGGCCACGGAGCTGGAGGAACTCGAAACATTGCCGGAAACGGTTCTCTTCACCTCGCTCTCGAGGATGAATTGGCTGCCCTCCACCGAAAACCATCGGCCCTTGTGTTTTCTTCCTGCTATGTCGCCAACGATGCCACCCTCGCCACCCTTGGTTCCAAGTTGCCTGGTTGCGTCTACTTTTCCGATTCGTCCAATCACGCCTCCATGATCCAGGGGATCAAACATTCTGGAGCAAAGAAGGAAATTTGGAAGCACAACAACCTGGTCGATTTGGAGGCAAAGCTTGCAAAATACCCAAGAGAGACCCCAAAGATCATCGCTTTCGAGAGTGTGTACTCGATGTGTGGTAGTGTCGCCCCGATCGAGGCCATCTGCGACCTGGCCGACAAGTACGGAGCGTTGACATTCTTGGACGAGGTCCACGCCGTTGGTATGTACGGTCCCCGAGGGGCCGGTGTCGCCGAGCACCTCGACTATGAAGCACATCTTGCAGCCGGTGACTCCCCCCACGCCATCCCCGGATCCGTCATGGATCGGGTCGACATCATCACCGGTACCCTCGGTAAGGCCTGGGGTGGTGTCGGTGGTTACATCGCCGGTTCGGCCGACATGGTCGACCTCATTCGATCCTACGCTGCCGGATTCATCTTTACCACTTCCCTTCCCCCGGCGAACGTGGCGGGAGCTCGGGCGGCTGTCGCCTACCAGAGCGCCTATCTCGGAGATCGAAGACTCCAGCAGATCAACACTAGAGCTCTCAAAGCAGAGCTCGACAAGAAGGGTATCCCTTACGTCCCCGGACCGTCTCACATCATCCCCGTCCTCGTCGGTGACGCTGCCTTGGCCAAGGAGGCCTCGGACACGCTCCTCAACGAGCACGGCATCTACGTTCAGTCTATTAACTACCCGACCGTCCCCGTTGGCGAGGAGCGATTGAGGATCACGCCCACCCCTGGTCACACTGTCGAGCAGTTGTCTCACCTGTTGGGTGCGATCGAGTCTGTGTTCAACAAGCTTGAGCTCAAGCGAACGGCCGACTGGGCCGCCATCGGCGGCCGAGCCGGCGTTGGTTCACCTTCCACTCAGGAGGTCGAGCCTCTGTGGACGAACGAGCAGCTCGGTCTTCTCGATGGCTCAGCTCCGGTTGTCCTCCGAAACGGAAAGAAGATGGTGACTGACTTGGACGCGGCCGAGGCCGCTCTCAGAAGGTTCCACCGATTGTTGGGTCCCGCTAAGGTCAAGGCAGAGGTCGTCTCTGTCGAGTTTGACAACATCTCGACCGTTGACATTCACTCTAACCAGAGTGCATTGACCCAGCGAGGGACCCCGGAGAGGAGGCCTATCGAGGCCAGGGCCTGAGCGCCCGGTCCTTTGTTTCGGCGTTCTTTCTTTCACTTCTTTCTTTCTCTATTCTGTCTGCTTCCCACGTTTATGCTTTCTCATTCTTTTCTGTCATTCATCTCTTCATCCTTGTTGTCTTTACCCTGGGTTTCACTCGTTCTGTTTTATCTACGCCACTTGTCACCTCAACTCCAATAATTTTTCATTGAAAAAATCAGGAAACACCCTTTATCCAAATGTACTCTTTCTTTCGTCTTCCCTTTTGATACACTGCCTTTTCGGCGAATGAAGCAAAACACATAAAAGAGAACAAAACGGAAGAAAAAAAAAACACGAACAGACAACATCTGTAATGAAACAGTTAGGAAGAGAGATAGACACACGAGAATCCGAAAAAAAAAACGCTATAGGAGTAGCTCCGACTGAAGCGGCTACAAGGGTTTATTTATTTATTAATCGATCGATGACGATGGTTTTTATTCATCGATAGTTTCATTGATAACACAGTTTCCTTTCGCATCACCTCTTCCCCCTTCTCTTTCTCATTTCTCATTCTGTAAAAGACCAAGGCCAAAGTAGGACGGGATATCCTTATCCCATCAGACTTCACTTTCGACCCAACTTGTCCACGAGGAACTCCAAACCGGGCAACGTCCCTTTCGTCCAATATGATCCATCCAGCTCGTTCTGTGGGCCACCCTGTATGATCCGAACGTCGAGTCGAGTTCATCAAAGGCAAAGGCAAAGACAAAGTCTCAGTTGTCGATCGATCGCTCGCTCGCTCAAAGTCTTTCAACACAGGCTCGACAGCCAAACGGGACGAGATCGAGCCGACGTACCTTTCGGTCGTACGCATGGGGTGCCCCATCGACCCTCGTGCTGCCGACCTCGACGCCGAGCTCTTTCAGCCGGTCTTCAAACAGCCAGGATTGACTGCCTGGCACGAGCATGTCCACCTGGGGGACGACGAAGAACGACGGTGGGAAATCGGCCGTCGCTAGGAGGGCAGGCGAGAAGGTCGTTCGACTCTCCTGGTTATCAGGCTGGTCAGCAGGTAACAGGGTCGAGACGAGTGCGTTGGCGAGTAAGAGCTTTTTATTATCATTGAAAATTAATATATATATATTACAGATAAACATCAAGAACAGTTTTGTTAGTGGAGCACACCCGGGAGACGGTAGCCTGATGGAATGTTTCATAGGGGAACTTACAGTATGCAAGTAGACCTTCCTCGCCGACGTATCGGGTAGCCTACAAAGCACGACACACACACACACACACAAGCCCCCCAATTTGATACATTAACCTGTACCTCTAGAGAAACAACTAACCTGGAGGGCTTGAGGATGAAACTCACAAGGTCGGTACACTGATGCCAATCTCTTGGTCCCGAATCTGGTTCATATAAGCAATCTCCTCAGGCTTGCATCCTAACATGGCACCTTCTTTTGGAGTGAGAGAGATCTGCAACATGTTGAAGAGACCGTAGAATAAGAGTAACGCCTTTGGCTTTGTTTGTAATGCCTAGAAGAGAAAACACACACACACACACACACACACACACAACACCAACGAGGAGCGCATATGATGTCATGTCAGAAGACTCATCCAGATATCCAAGGAGCAGTCAAATTGAACAGAAAGAAGGGAACAAACGAGGAATGCAGCGAGGTGGGCGCCGGCACTGGTCGATCAGATAAGAGTCGGACCGTCAGTCCAACAAAGAGACTTTACATGTTCACACGACGAAAAGAAGAAGAAACACTCTTACGAGTACCCGCCAAAGGAAATGTTGTCTTTATCGAGTTCTCCCTGGCTGTACCCATCCTTCTTCAGCAAATCATTGAGGTCCGATCGGATAAAGTCATAGGCATTCTGGCAATCCTCGATCATCTCAGTGAACCCAACACTTTGGCCCAAAACAGACTGTCAGCATACGTGATCAATATAACCCACGGTTCTTCCTTTTTCTTCTTCTTCAAATCACACTAGCGTTCAAGAGGTAAAGATGCGCGTACTGGGGTGCTTTTCGATAATCGATATCAATCACAGCGATTCCTTTCTCCAACAAGAAGTTGATCTGTTGAACAGGGATCTCCCCTCGGCCTCCAACGATGAAAGCTCCGCCGTGAATCATTATCGCTGCTCAAACGATTCCATGAGCGAAACAACAAATGAGTACGTGCGTGAATGCGAACTCCGAAAGATGAAACAGAGCTAATCGGCAGTCAACTTGCCTATGGGAATCTTTCCACCATCGGAGGAAGAGACCGACGGTAGATGGACATCGATATGACATCCACCAGAAGAATGTCCTTCGATCTTTTTGAAGAGATACGTCTTGGGAGGGTTTAATAAGGCCATGAGTGCGAAGATCTGGTGGTTGTATGAGCGATGGATAAAGATAACGGAATGATGGTTCTATCGATAGAGAAGAAATCAGTCACTCTACTCATCCCTTCTGAATCCACGTGCGGCTTCGGGGAGAATGCTTCAATATGATTGGAGCGCTGAGGTACGGAGAACCAAAGGACGAAGAATTCTCGGTTAACATTTAATAAGCGGTAAGGCCTAAATTCATTTGCCGGCGGCAGTTTCCGCAAATCTCGCCCACTCAGAGTTTAGCATATCATCATCATCATACATTGGGGCACTGTCGCCATATGAAATGCGCATCAATGCCGTCTTAGTTGATCTCCTCCATATCCTCATCCATATCTTCGTCTCCGTCCCCATCCTTCTCCGTTTGGTCACCACCGGTGTGAACGGAAGGCAAAGGGGGTAAACTCTGCTGCGCTTGGGGTTGTGCCAGTCGATAAGATTGCTGCCGAGACGTCTTGAGATCGACAATGAGCTCATTCTCGTTTCCATCCGTCTCGTTCTTTGCCTGGTCCGCTCGATCGCGAGCGCTGCTTACGATGTTAACAAGGCCTTCAGAAAGCCATTGGTCGGTCGCGAGAATAGGAGCGAACGTCGGTCCAAAGATGGTCGTCAGCGTGTCGATAAAGTTTGGGTCTGTCAACGGCATAGGAGGCGGCCGAGGGGTCGGAAGAAGAATCGATAGCGTCGCCTGGGAACCAAACATATACGTACGAACACATGGTCAATAAAGACACTCGATTTAACAAACACAGGATTAGAAAACGTAAAATGACGTACAACACCAGCACGAATAACGGCATCTCTTTCGTCTGGTCTCCATGGTTCTCGTTCCCAAACCTCTCCCCATGCCTTTACACCCACCCCACCGGGCTCTCGAGTCCGAGATTTAGACGTCCGGAATCCAATGTCACCCCACAGTCCTTTTCGAAGACCCTCTTTTCCAATGGCTGCTAGTCCTAAGAGAGCACCCTCTACACGACCGGGTGGGTTCGGGGGCGCAAGTGATCGCAGGAGAGTCTTGGTCAAACCTATAAAGGACGTGAAGGAACAGTCATTAGTAAATAAGAGCTACGAGAAAGAAAGTAGCATGGACGCCAAAATAGGGGCAGGAAAAAAGAACGAACGAGGAACAAGGGTCTCATAGACGTTTCCAAACTCGTTCACCAATACCTGAAGGACTTGACCTGCCAGACGACGAACGTCCGAAGCAGACGGGTGGCTGATCGGTTTGCCTTCAGGCGTAGTTGTGTTGTGTTGATAGAGCGGGTATGTAAGAAGAGGTGTTAGAAGAGGGGGTAAGAGTTGGTGTAGCTGTTGACCACGAACAATTGAGAGGGAAGGAAGACAAGAAGGACATTTAGCACAATGTTCGAAAATAGCTATTTAAAAATCTTCAAGTTCAAAAACTCACGAAAGGCTCTAGGAACAGAGTCTGGTTGGCCAAGATTGCATTGATAGCATCTAGCACATATGATAGCTGTAACAAGTTTCCAAGATTTTGAATGACCTAGATTCAAGTAGTAAAAGGCGTCTGATCAGCTCGATCACGAGGCTACCCGAGAAAAACACCAAATAAGAGATGAAAAACTTGAGCGAGGACGTACTCTCTCACCAATCCATCTGACAAGATATACCACCAGCCCCTGGAGCCCAGTGTCCCCTCTCAGACTCGCCAACGCAGCCAACCGAGCTCTTTCCAAATCAGTCAGTTCACCCATTGTCCCAACAGGTGGCTGGGTTTGCACCGGCACCGGCGCCTCGCCTTCCACTCCATTCGTCCCAGACCCAACCGGAAGGCCCGTGTCCATCGGCAAGAGTGCCTTGGTCAACCTAGAGAAGTAGAGCTGCAACTCCTGAGATAAATTCGGTTTCGTTTTGTTGATCGGTATTTGACCCCCATTTGCTGTTCCAGCGCTTGATCCCCCGCCAGCAATCGTCGCGCTCGAGCCAGATAAACCATTGACCGTTGCCGAAGGATCCTCATTGGCCAACTGAGGATTTACTCTGTAAGCGTGATGATCGGGCGCCACGTTCTCTGGCACACGAGGCATGATGCCTTCAACAGCTAACCAGTGGGCTGTCCAGCGGACACCTCCGTTGACTAGACCTGGCGGTCGTTCTTGGAGAAGCTTTGCAAAATCAATTTCCTGATCTTGGAGATAGTACAGTTGGTCGGATGAAGTAGATGAAGCATTGGCAGATGACTTGTTTTTGGATAAAGAGGAAGCTACCTCAGAGGCTCGGAGAGGAGCAAACGTCGGGTGGGATGAAGAAGGTAGAGGTAGGTGTCCGTAGATGGGCTATGGAAAGGACAAAATAAACCGAATTACACGACCTCGAATCGTTAGTTCTCTATCAGGCTGGAGCGAGGAAATAGTTTCGAGACATGGTCTTTGCAAAGAAGAAGAAACGCACCTCAACATTCAACACTTCCAGAGCGTTGTTCACATCGGATGGAAGCATCGTCTGTCGTTTGGAATGTTTCATAAACTTGTGCGCTTCCTGAGAGATGGACATTCCCGAGTGAGCCCAATACATCCAAGACAACGTAAGGATGAGTCAAATACGATCTATACTCATGTATATCTCATCTAAGGATAATTAGACATGAGACAAGAAAAAACAAAGAAGGAAAGAGACGCACCTCGATCACTTGATGCAATCTAAACTCTACATCCCCAGCTAATGCAACCGCTACACTTTCATCCAACTTGGCAATCCCTATTGACTCTGCCGCCAACTAGATGCCCAGTAATCAATTAGTGCAATCATCCATATCGAAGACAAAATAACCCGAGAAGGAAGACAGGTTCCATCATAAACACGTAGAAGCAAAGCATGTCGCGTTCAGTCTCGAATTGACTATCCACTCAGTCTTCCAAGCAAGAAAAGAGAGCATAGGCACAATCAAAAGGACTCACCCGAACACTGTCAGAAGTATAGAGTCCTGCTGTAGCTATCGACTTGGGTTTTATAGATGCAGAAGAAGTGTTACTCGGTCCAGCTGGAGCAGTAGCAGAGCCATTCAATGCAGATCCTGTCAGAGTTGAACCGGAAGGAGTAGGTATCGATGAATTGTTGTTCAAAGGACCTCCTGCCCGAGAAAGAACCGAGGTAGCAGCTGATGGTGGGTTGGGCTCTGGCATGACGACTGTTTTGACCAGGAGTCAAACGAACGGCTAAAGATCACAAGCTTGATGAATCTGGATGATGGATGGATGGAGCGAAACGAGGTTACGTCGTTCACGTTTGGGAATCAATCCCAACAGAGAAAGATCACCCGGTTAATAACCGGGTGTTCAATTCTGGCTTTCGAAAGCCAACGGTTTTTTGTTTTTTGTTTTTTTGTTCTACAGTAGTGAGAACTTTGTCAATATAATCACTACCATATTGCCAGACATGAGCAGCACAGATCATGTCTAAGCGGACATGAGCATCGTGTTTGGCACTGAGCACAGATGGAAATAGCACATTAGACTTGAGGGCGAGGAGACTCTTGAGTAGATAAATCTACTTATTAGCTAAGTCTCTTTGTGACAGTACCCAAACTTGATATTTCGAGTTGGACAATGTGCATGTGCATGTTTGTGATAGAAGAGCAGAGAAGTGCTACGAAGCATATTTGACGAAAGATCGACTGTTTGGCATTTCATTTATGTTGTGATATGTTTCATTTCAGTTGTATCTCAGTTCGGTATGTATCAAAGGATCGTGCCAAAGGCATTTATGAGACGATGTATTGTCGAAAGTGCGTTGGAGACATTTATCATATCGACAAGCCACAGATAGGTACGCTCGTGAATTTACGATCGGGGCTTCTCCTATATGTTCAGATCAAAGGTTGTTTTGAAAATTCGTCAGTAACATATATGAGAGCTCAATCACATGAACTAAAACGAACCTTCTTCTCCTTCCAGAGAGCGAGGAGACCGACACCGGAAACCTTGACGACCTTGAATCGGACTCCGGGAATATCTCCCTTAGCCTTTCCTCGTCGACCGAAACCGGAGATAAGAACCTCGTCGTTCTCATCGAGGAAGTTCTGAAGTATTAAGAGAAAAGAGACACATCAATCAACCGTTCCAGAAGGTATGCCCAACCTTTACTTCCCTACCGGACAGAAAAGAATATTCTAGTCCAGCCAAAATCAAAGAGAGTACTTACGAGGCAACCATCGTTGGGAACGAAAGCGGTGACCTTCTTTCCGTTCTTGATGAGCTGGACTCGGACACACTTTCGGATGGCAGAGTTGGGCTGCTTGGCCTCAACTCCGACCTTCTCAAGCACGATTCCCTTGGCGTGGGAAGATCCTCCGGTGGGGGAGGTCTTGTAGATGTTTCCGAGAGCTCGCTTCTTGTAAGACTTATCGGCCTATTTAAATCCCTCCGACCCAAACAAGGTGACATATTCCAACCAGCCCACGAAACCATCATTTTCAAAAAAGCAGAAGATGAAGGACAGATAGTGTGGGGATGAAGGATGAACAAAACAATTTGTCGTAGTGATCAGAAAAGTTCTATAGTAAAGCAACCCTTTGTGAGAAAACCCACCCATCGGTTCTCCCTTCGGCTGGTTCGGAGCTTTCGGGCGGCGAGCAATCCACGAGGCTTGTTAGCTGTTTAAAAAGTGACGTTTAAGAGTTTGGTGTAGAGGATGGAAAATCGGCGTGACACAAAAAAGATTGAGGTTGGCAAGATTGTTTGAGATGGGAGATCGGTTGTTAATAGGAATTTAAATCCGAGGATGATTTAATGGTTGGTAGCGTTTGATATAGGGTCGAGCAGAAGTTTTGGTAGGGAAGAGGAAGAGGAAGAAAGAGGAAATCCGGTGGTCAGTGTTCTGTACGTTTTGAGGGTTTCTGTTCTTGATTCTCCTCCTTCTACCCAAAGTCTACCCGGCATCCTGTTGTATTCCTACTACTCAGTCACACCCGTTCTCACTACTTCTGTCCAGAGGCCGTCGAATTCCTTCTCTCGTTGATCCGTCCCATTCTCATCAAACTTTGTCGATCCAAAAAGAAGAAAAATCGTACTAACATCCCTGTAAAAGTCGAACAGAAGATATTCAAACGAGTCAGTCTATCGCTCTTCTCACATCCATACAGATTGGCATGTCTCTTTCAAGATTCCATTCGGTACGACATATCATCCAACTCTAGCAATTAACAACGACATTAGGAACTTACCATCTTGAGTGTAAAGTCTGAGGTTTTCCGACCAGGTTCTTTCACGCGTCTGGGTAAATTGCCAGAGGAGGAAGAATCGAGAAAAATGTCAGACGACGAACCTGACTTTTGCTGAGCCGCGTCTGACCTCGGTCAAATTTTACTATAGATTTCTGTAGTTCTCGTTTGTAGTGTTTCTTATTGTTTCCCTAATAGTTTTTTTTTCTAATGATGATGATTTCTTATAGTGTCTTTGATATCTTTTTCTAATACTTTTCTTTTAGTAACCTCCTGTATTGTGTACTGTCTTATTTTTCTAATGTCTTTCTGCTTTCTTGTAATGCCGTTTTATATAACTTTGTCTTTTTTTCTTTTCATAATTCCCAATGATCTTTCTAATACATCATTGTAATACAACCTCCTATATCTTTCTGTCCTCCCGCTCTAATGGCCTATTACGTCTCCTATCAACTATCCATTGATCGATTCACTATGCTTCCTTCTCATTTGCTTCTTCTGATTTTGACCTTTGTATCTCACTATATTATATCTCACATTTCAAAATTCTGGCTTGACCATTCATCGTAAGCGTCGTATAGACTGACTACTTTTTGATCTGGCCGTGAGTTGCAATGAGAGAACCAGTCTCTCGTGTTGAAAGGCCCTAAGCTTCGGGATTCAATGACGCGTTCGAGAGACGCGTCGGTATGACGCGACGAGACGCGACGCGCCAAAATTGTTGGCTCATTTCATTTCTAGCTACACACATATACACAATCGAACACACATCTCCACCAGGCCTTGCTCTAGGCATCTTCTCTCCATTGACATGGCAGGCTACTCGAGAAAACATGCAGTCTCTGTTCCTACATCGGATACCGGATTGGATCTCGTAAAGCCTGTGCTCCCATCCTCTGAGGCTTCATCCCTAAACGCGCATACATCCAGCACCGTCCTTCCCTCAGATACGACGCACTCTCTTTCCAGAACCGGCACTCTTGATTCGGACTCTGATTCTGAAAGCTCCGTCGTATCTCCAATCAAGGGAATAAGAGGAAACTACAAGGATCTTCTGGCAGAGTATGATGAAGAAGACTCCGAGGAGGATGTAGATGATTTAGATCGAATGGTGAGAGAGATGCAAAGGGAAGCCAGAGGTGAGACAACGGAGGAAGCAACGGCCAAGAAACCAAAGAATCCTGTTTTAGGAATCGGAAAGAAGCAGCTTGCCAAACGGGGCGTTTATGGTAGACCTCGATCTTCAATAGCGACACCGACATCTGTTTCAGCAAAGAAACCTCCTGTTCACCCAGCTCCCGGCGTCAAAACACCTGTTGTCTCTGCTCCCTCTCCTGCTATTGTTCCAACTTCATCTCTGACTTCTCTGTCCTCGCTTCCGCCAACGTCCGAACCCCGACCTCTCGTGTCTGGATCTTCTGCAACTGAACCTTCTTCAGATGAGTCAGTTGACAAACCTAACAAAGACAAAGACGAATCCTATCGGGTCCGCGTTGCTTCCACGAACTCGCATCAGCGACACGTCGATCAAGACTCGGACGAGGCCGACACTGGTGATTCATCGACCCCACCCGCTGTGAGACCTACCAAAGCTAAAAGTCGAGGTCACAAACCCAGATCTCAAGTCCCGACTTCTTCGCCTTCTTCGCCACTCAGATCTCCTCAGCCAATAACCTCTCGCGCACGTCTTATCTTTTCAGACGAGGAAGACCCGACCGATCCGCAAGGATCGACGCCTGTCCCTGTCAAAACTGTCTTAAAGAAACGAAGATCTCCTGAAAAGGGTTCTTCAGACCAGAAATCATCAGAGGATATTGATGAATTCATAAGTTCCCCAGTAAACCCAAACAAAGGGAAAGAGAGAGAAGCCGACCGTCATGGGTTGGAATTGGAAGACTACGGCGGTGACGGCGAGAATGAGGACATGAGTTTACTTATGACGGGACCCACGAGGAAGGTTTGTCCGCACCTCTTTCTTTTTTATTAAAAAAAAAACACAATGACATGCGCTATGGAAGACTAACGCTGACCTTCTGTGCGTTTTTGTTCGAAGGGTCTGTCCAAGAAAGAGCTAGAAGAGATGAACAAGGAGAGAGCAAGGATGAGTCGAGGTTTGTCTTTGTCATCGGCCTTTCTAGTTTCTGTCTACATTCTCCAATTTGCTCGTTTAACGTTGAGTTTCTTCTGGTGCTTTTCTTGTCAGAACGTAAAACTGCAATTACAAAGCCTGAGGCTCGTCCTCAAGGAATGGAGCTCTTCCTTTCAAAGATGAGCAAAGAAAGAAAGGAGCGCGCTCTGAAACCCCAGTACGCCAGCTTCCATCGTATCTCTAGTCATTCATAAAAGGCTCCTGTTTACTGAACTAAGCCATGCTGTATCTATCATTGATGGTATCCAGAAAACCCCTAAACGTGACCCCTCAATTCAAGCTTCCTGATCGGCAAACACCATTCGACGCTACAGTTGGCAACTTCGGCTCGATAAACTCTCATCGTGTGCCAATGGCCAAGGCGAAGGAGTTGATGTCTGAAGATTCCATCTTACCCACCTCTCCTCCCTCAGAGTCTCAACCTATATTTTCAAAACCACAAGCACTGGGAGAGATCCTTTCCATAACCGACTCTGTGACGGGTTCGGACGATGACTTCCAAGATGTGGACAAGGTCCTCGCTCAAGACGTGGCCAAGAGACATGCCGCCTTGGCTACCGAAGAAGATCGAAAACGTAGACTGGGTGAAGAGAGCCAACTTCAGAAAGCGGCTGAGGAGGAACAACGGATCCAACGAGCGAACTTTGAAAAATTGAGGCAGGCCAAGTTGAAGTACCTGGAAATCCAAAAAGGTGGGATAAATAATGTCGAGCTGGTGAAGAAGGAGGGCGAGACCGAGCAAGACGGTGTAGAGATCGAACCTGCTTCTACTGAGAACATAACGACCGCCCTCAAGACATCCAACACGATATTTACAGTCAAACCTGCAGACAAGGACCGCTGCGTCTCCCTCCTATCACGCGGACAGACGCCTGCGCCTTCTGGAGTAGGCCCTCCGAGAGACAAACGACACGCTTCGCTTGCACCGACAGAGTCTCAAGTGACATACGCAGGGCGCACGTTCGGTCATGGTACAACGCCTGCTGCCATCCGTACGCTATCTGGCCAAAAAGTCAAGCACCATCACAACGTGGCGGTCACTCAACAAATGCTCAATCAGAAGCTTCTAGAAGAAGCCAACCAGCGTGCTCGGGAGGAAAGAATGGCAAAAGAAGCAAAGTTCGGACGGGGGAGAGCTATTGTAGAGAAACAAGAGTTGGACATAGACGGACTGAAGCAAAAGGTCGAAAGCCGAATCATAAAAGGAGTATCTAAGGCTATGAGCGAAGATGAAGGTGACGGAGACGATGCAGAGGATAAGGATTGGAGTCCTGAAGGCGGATCGGACAACGATGATAATCCGACACCAACAGACACCGAGGTTGATACCGAGATCGAGGACGAGGACGAGGACAAAGACAAAGACAAAGAGAACTTCAACCAGCCACATCGGCCACCCAAGTCAAAACGTGCTCTAGTGAACGAGGAAGATGAGATTTCTAGAAAATCCCTCGAACCTGAGCCGAATCCAGACGACCGAGAAACCACCAAGACGAAAAGCGACAAGGCGAATTCATCTTCTTCGCACAAGGCCGATCTCGACGAGGTCATTGACGAGCTGGGCTCACTGCGACCGCCTCCATCTTCTCAGCTATCGAGACAATTATCAGATGACGAGGGGTCACCCGAAGCAGACGAGGATGAGGACGAGGAAGATTTGCCTAAGGTCCCAAAATCAAGAAAGCGCCGAAACGTTATTCGGTTCAACGATGATGAGGATGGTGATAACGAAGATGGTAAAGAGTTCCCAATGCCAGGAAGTGCCCAAGCCAAATCTCTTCTACCTTCGGTCCAAGGGACCTCCTCCGGTCCTTCCCTGGTATACAGTAACGATGATTTGTTCAAAGATTCCGATCTTATACCTACCATTACTGCATCACATGATTCCGATGTTGGCCCTGAAGCCTCATTTGGAGTTGGAAGAGCCGAAGAGAGTTTTGGAGGCGAAGGCGGATTAAGCCAACTGTTTCAGAACACCCAGGCTCCTACCGAGGTCTCCGATGAGTCTCAAAATGATGGGGGAGGGTTTGGAGAGGGTGGATTTAGTCAGCTGTTCCAAAACACCCAAGCATCCGAACCTTCTCAGGTAGCGCAAGGCTTCGGTGAGGGTGGTTTTAGTCAGTTGTTTACTGCTACTCAGGTTCCAACAGAAGTTTCCGAAGGGTCATCGAAAACTATGGGTGGGCTTGATCCAGAACAAGAGAATAGTGGGTTTGATCTAGGAGGAGAGGATAGTGGGTTTTCTCAGTTCTTCGGAGATAGTCAGGCTCCCGTCGCATCCAATAAAGTATGTTTGTCTTGACCCTGTCCGCTCTCCTATTGACTCTATACTGACTTCCCTTCTTGTGCCTTAGCCCATCGTCGGAGCTCTTGATCAGCTCAGAAAAAATGAGAGTGTTCTTGTCCCTCAGGCCTCATATTTACCGTCTGTCAACGTCTCTAACACTCAAGCCGAACGAGATGCCGAGATTGTAGCTCTTAACAACCTTCCGGAAGAAGTGCGTGAGCCTACTCAGGCTCCTCAGCGTTATGTCAATAAAGAAGGGTATATATAGTTTTCCTTGACGGCCCAATATGTTGCATTGATTTTCTACTATCTATGGATGTAGTACCGATATGCTAACCTGTTTCTTTTTTCATTCACTTGTATGATTCAGATTCTTTACACAACACAAGCCTTCCACCTATATGGCTGACTCGCCTACTTTGGATACTCCCTTTAAATCCAACGTCGATCCTTGGGAAACATCCTCTGTCAAAACACCCGCATCGCCATCACATATACCATCCCATCTGCCAGCTCTTCTCACTCAGCCTGCTGATTTGTCTAGCCCATTAAACACGACCGTTCGTCGGTTGATCCGACGTCAGGACATACCTCTTACCCAGGCCGAGGAAGAAGATGTTGAGAACGCTCTGATATCTAAAGTCGACGATAGACTTTCGAGTTCGCCTATCAAGCGCCTTCCTTCCAAACCAAAGAGTGATCGATCAAAGAGGAATAAGGAGCTTGCTAGAGAATTTTTTGAAGCTGAAGCAGTTGAGTCAGAAGATGAGGGAGACGGATTCGGCTTCAATTTTGGAGCTGCTGGCGATGGCGATGAAGAGGAGGATGATGATCCTGATGCGATCGTTGAAGGCTTAGTTAATGATGAGGAAATGACAAACGAACAGCGAAGATTGAATGATGAAGCTCGGCAAGGACTTCTCCGGTACGTCGTCAACTTTCTCGTAGCGCTTCTCCGTTTCTTCTAGATTTGTTCGATATTAACTTCTGAAATTGTTACAGACAACAAGCTGAGGCAGATGAAGCCCTTCGGTTACAACAAGCTCAGGATGTTGCTGCCGGTAAACTGCGAAAGAAGCACAAAGATGGAGCCGATCTAGGAGATGATTCTGAGGACGAAGAGTCTTTTGGAACATCAGCAATGAGAAAGGAACTCAGGAGGAAGCGAAAACTTGATAGGCTTGATCCACTAGATGCCCTCGGTTAGTAAACCTCCTTGAATCATTACTATGTAGTGAATTTCTATCTGAATGACTGTCATGTCTTCCTTGATCAGCGGCCGAGCCAGAGACAGAAGCGTTCGCCAGTCTATATCAAGATACCTGGAAGGATGATGCAGCTTACGATGGACTCATGTCCGGAGATGAGGACGATGCATCCGAGGATGAGCATCATTATGGGGATTCTCTTGGAATTGGAAAACCTAGAAGGGATTCGAGTTTCAAAGTGCGTTCTCTTTTCGCTTATCAATAGAAACCATCTATCATATACTCTCATTTCTTGGCTTGACCTTCTTCGATTTGTGTTTAATCAAATGTAGACATCAAAACGATCGGGCCAGCGCGTGGTTGACTCGCCTGAACCTATGCAGGACGAGGAAAAAGATGAATTACCGATTTACCTGGACGAGGAAGATGAATTTGACAGCCAGGGAAATGTGACCAACATTCGAAGGCAACCTCTTCGACCTCGACCTCAACCTCAGCCTGTTCAACATGACGACGACTACTCGGTTCGTCTTCTTCGTCTTGCTGGTTACTCGTTCCTCCGAGATTGTCCACCTTTCTACTTACTGATGATTTCTCATGGTCTCTGTTTCTTTTATCGGCGCTCTCTAGGTCGAGTCCAACCCTTATTCTCATTCCGACCCCAATAACAAACGGAACTCATCGTCTAATTATACCAAACGTCAACGTCTCCTTGACTTTGCCAAAGATGAATCCCAACAAAGCACTGCCAATGGAAGATCCGGTTCTTCTGTAACCAGTTTGAAAAGAAAAGCATCAACAGTTTCATCGAACAGTAGCTCGTCAGAATCGGTAGCTTCTAGACGAAAGGTTGGATCTCTTTTGAGCGCTAGGTCGAGCTTGTTGGGTTCCATAAAGGGAAAGTGGGAAAAATGAAAGCCTTCGTTTCATGGAAACTATGGAAACTATCCTATTACCCTTCTCTTTGACGTCCTTGTCACATCTTAACTCTTCTTTTGCGTATCACCCAAACATCCATCAATATCAACCACCGATCTGTTTCTGGCATTCTCTTCATCATCATTTTAGCTGTGTTTTTTTTTTTTTTTTTTTTTTTA
>MVAI01000096.1:3620-64565 GCA_014825565.1 Phaffia tasmanica | reverse complement strand
GGTGTCAGCCGATATGTGCGCATGCACAACAAACCGAAACCCAAAGCGCATTTACCTCTTTTCTCAACTTGTATCCTCTTTCTCTCTCCCACTTGTCCGCCAAGAACCCTCTGATGGCTTCATGGCCAGAAACAAACGTCGATCGGTTTCGCCAGACGGAATCCGTGGTGTAAGCGGCCGTTACCAAGTTTACGTTTCGGGTGTTCCATAGCGCTTGAGCCGTCTTCACTTTTCTGTTGTCATGTTAACGTTCAAGGAATAAACAGAAAGTGAACCAAAAATGAGTCGATGTTGCGATGGAAACTGAAATACATCAAGCGTACAGGTGAGCGGAGGCGAGATTGAACGGAGGGGAAGCCATCGTTCGAGCACTATACCGATTTGATATGGCTGTTTATGATGATGATTAGAAAAGAAAAAGAAGAAAACTTCTCGAAACCAATGTCTGTGAATTCTTATCTGGCAAAGTGATGGAGAAGAAGACCTAAAGAGGAAAAGAAAAGGATAGAAGAAGCGGAAAATGAATAGAACAGGCGATGGAAGCAACATATGAAGTTGAACATCTTGAATCCTTCCATCGAGTCACCATCAGCAAATACCACCCTCCTTGTCGCCACTATCACAACATCGCTCACAACAGGACAGCTATACATAGAAACATCCCCTGCAAAAGCTCATTCTCTCTCTCTCTCGATGGCTCCTTCCTCAAGCTCCATCATCTCTCACCTCCAAAGAGCGTCCCTCGGTCTCGCAGCTACTTCCGCTTCTGGTTCGGGCTCCGGTGCTGTGTCCGATGCGGACGTAGCGGCATTGATCGCCTCTGAAGCAAAGGAGAAGGAAAGGATTTGGAAAGAATATGGTTTAGGAGCTTATACCGATCGACCAGAGTACGTCCTCTTGTCTCTTTCCTTTTTCTTCTTTCTTCCTCAGCTAAGCTACAAGCTTGGAAAGGATGTTTGTGTATCCTAAACATTCAACACATGATATAACGGTACTCATATCCTTGGTCTCGACCTTCGTTTGCCTTCCCAGCTCGACCGCTCCAAAGAATCGAACGAACAAACGGTTCCTGTCCTCTATGATACGTTCGGTAGACGACCACAATCAAACGCTGCTTCGTCAACAGGCTTCTCTCGCCAGAGGATCTCTCGACCGGACGGATTCGTCAAGTCGTTCAAGATCGAGGAGACAATCCCGGTCTCGGTCACCGCCTAGAGGAATGAGAGGATGGGATGATATCACAGACCAAGCCGAGAGAGAAGGACGGACAGATAGTAGAGTAAGAGAAAGCAAAGGAAAACAGAGGGACAGAGACAGGGATGGCCGACGGGAACGGGAACGGGAACGAGACAGGGAGGGGGACAGGGATCAGAGAAAGGTCTCGTCTGTGGAGGAGACGAACGAGAGATCGAAACGAAGAAGAGAATCTAAAGCCCACAATTCCGATTCAGACGGTCCAGAAAGAGAATCATCTTCCTCTCGACATCGTTCGCATCGGAAAGACCGTTCACCTGAAGTCAAGCCAGACGAACCAAACACTCACCAAACACCTGGAACGGACCGATACCAAACGTTCGTTCGGTCACCTGCCCCTCCCCCTTCATCCGCAGCCAAAGCGCCTTACACCCACACGCCGTCGTCTCTATCTAGAGAAAGCTTCACGCCTACCGCAAAGACCTACTCACACGCCTATGGACGTGACGCTGGATCACCTCTACCGACGAAATCTCGTGTGAGAGAACCCAGCGCATCACCTCCGCCATCATCGTCGACCTTTCAAGAGAGCTCGAAACCGTCCAAGATGGACAAATACTTTGAAGAAGACTACGATCCTAGATTGGATGTCGCGCCCGTACCTAAACAAGGTTTAGTAGGTGAAGGTTGGGAGAGAATGTTGGATGTATTAAAGGAAAAGGAGGAGGCCAAACGGCGCGCCAAAAAGGTGTGTTTGTTGCAATCTTTCTGACACCTTCTTTCATCAAAGAAAGGTTTCATAACTCCTTGTTCTCAATTGAATTTTTTTTTGTCCATCCTTTTACGATCACAGGAGAAGAAACGACAAGAAAAGGCCGATCGAAAAGCTGCTCGAAAATCTCGAAAGAATGTTTTCGGTTCATCTTCCTCATCCGATTCGGATTCGTCTACCGAGAGGCGTAGAAGGAAACGCCGAAAAGAGAAGAAAGAAGCTTCCAAGCCTGAATGGTTGAAAGACATGGAGAACAGAGAAAAAGGAGTGATGGAGATGCACTACACAAAACGTGGAGAGGCCAGAGCGTGGGATAAGGATAAAGTTGAATTATAGAATGCTTTTTCATATGTCTTTGCGGGATGATGTCCGATCGATCTTCCGGTTCATATGCATACATCAGCGGACAAGGTAGAACGAATTTTTGTTCAACGCAGACGATAGAGAACCAGGCAAAAGACAGATAGGTTCATTGCTCATTGAATAGTTTGATGCTCAGTTTTCGGCTGGATTAAATTAGGATCAGGAAGGGACGCAGAGAGCTCGGCAAGCTTCTCTCGATGTCGTTGATTTCTTCAATAAAAGAACGAGAGCGAGGTTAAGCCTCGTCTATCTTCTTGTCTATTAAAAAAATTGACTTACAGTTTCGCCACCCCAGCCGCATTTGGGTCCTTATTCCTCTTCAACACGCCTACAATCGTGTCAAGACCATCGATAGCCGTTAGCTCGTACGTTTTCGTATGCGACGCAGAACCTTCACAATAACAAGAGGATACTGTATGTACTCACTTTCATACTTTTCTCCCAGCCAAAGACCTAGAGCCGCATGGCCGTTAGATCCGTCTTTTCCTAGGAGGCGCGATAGATGAAGAGCTGTTTGAAGCATCACTAGCGATTGTTGTGCTCGGGTGTTCTGAATTTTTGATCAGGGAGATAAAAGGATGAAAGTAAATGCAATCAACTTTAGGGCGGGGTTTCTAGGTCGAATGATCTGTTGGTATGGATGGACAGACGTACCAAGTAAAGAGCAGCAGTCAGAGAAAGAATGATGGGTCGAGCAGTGTTGTCTATAGCAGCTGTAGCTAGTTCAAGACAGGATCTCAGATGTTGCCTTGAGAAGGAAGAAAGATGAATTGGTTGCATCAGCTGGGAAACATGCGCCTGCAAGATGGCTCCTATAGCGAAGAGAACACAGACTTTGATTTCAGAATCTCCTTCTCCATCAAAGCCAGCAGCATTCCTCCCGAAACTTTCAATACCACATTCTCTGCCCCTGAAACATCTCTCATATTTCCCCCTTTACCCGAAGTTTCAGATCTTGGTTCTCCGCCTTGACCTGCTGTCGCTGAGCCAGCCGTGACGATACGTTCTCCTATTTCCCCTAAACCATTCCCCCAGCACTTCTTTGCGATCTTCTCACACTCCGTTCTGACTTCCTCTAATCTACCAAGCCCAACCATCAAACCCATCTCACCCAGCTTAGCGGCTACAGCTAGATCTCGAGCGGAAGCGGACGTTGTGCGCGCCTGGAGCGCGAGGTGGTAAGCGACTCGGTAGAGCATCAAGGCCCGATCCGTTCGGAGCGTCGAATGGGATAGATGCGCTTGAAGAAGGGTCACTTGGGCGCTGAAAGAGGAGAAAAGAGACTTCCTTCGAAGATATGCTATCAGACTGTCGATAGCCTTCAAATGTAACATAACACACATAAAGAAAAGAATTAGCATTGTTCACACCACACAAAAAAAGTCGATGAACGATATGAATTTGTACTTTTTGGGCTTCTTCAAACTCTGAACGAATGATAGCAACGCTGATGATCTCACACTGTAGCTCAGCATGCATCGTAGCCTGTTCGATCTCCCATTCTTTCACGTGTAATGCCGTAGCAAAGGGGGGATAAGAGATCCCTGGCGACGCTTCTGCCGCTTGGTCGAGTTGCTTGATCCCCTCCTCTGCAAACACTCTTTTTTTGGGTCTTTTGACAGCAGGATCTCTCTTGGAAAGCGAGGTTATCAGACAGGCTAGGACGTAAAGGATATGCGGGGGGGTGAAAAGGACTTGAAGTGGAACAGTGATTGACCTATCAGCGTGTGACCCAAAAGCGGTACGTTGCAAGGGAATCTAGAGATTAATCGAATAGAGACAATGTTCAGTAGGTCTCGAAGGTATTCACAGAGTACATGAGCGTTTGAGATGAGAAACCCAAACTGACCTCCCAGACTCCTCCTCCCAGTCCTTCTGAGCCCTCGTTGCCCTCATCCAAAGTGACATGAAGGGCCTTGATCATTGCATTAGCCTCATGAGCCTCACCAAGATGATTATGAACTAGCGCCGCGAAGCATAAGAAATGGATAAGCAGTTGTTTTGATAACGCTTTTATCTCCTCGACCTCCATAGGCCGACCTGTACTGGTTGAGGCTTCGGAGGGGTCGGTCGGATCTGATAAAAAGGGTCGAACTGTTGGATGAGACCGAACAGAATCAACCACTCTTCGAGCTTCCCGCCAGCTCCCTTCTCGAGCAAGAATACCCAATTTTGCGATTGAGGACAGAAGAGCCAAAATGGGTTCGTCGTTCGTTGTAGCAAGAGAATGAAGAGTGGAGAGTGTGGAAAGAGCGAGAGACAAAGAAGGGGGAGAAGCTGTGATGTAGTGGTTTGCAAGAGAGAGAAGAAGTTGATAGCGAGCAGCTAGTGAAAGACTGTATAAATGGACACCAATACATTTTTTGATCAGCATGAATGATTTATCAATGTGGCTTGCCCAAACTTTGCCTTGGTTATGAATAACAAAAATATACGGACGATTGTGTGTCCAGTGTCTTTTTAAGAGCTTTGATAGCAATCTTGTGGTTCCCCTAAGAGTCAAGGTTCAAACAGATGTTGATCAGTTTTTGAAGACTGTCAGATCCAGCGAAGCAGAAACGATTTACAAGAAGGGCAGCGACATCGGTCTGGAGGATAACTAAGCGCCAAAGATGTTGCGAGGCGAGAGATGGGTGCTATCAAGACGCAACGCAAGCAATGATTAGTCCAAGTCGGATCAGAGAATTAAGATAGATAAACACGCATATATGCTTACTCTTTGACACAGTGATATCTGATGTGCATACAATGGTAGAAAAAGGAATCAGAAGCAGTCAAACAGTTGACTTTATTTTAAAACGAATCAAACTGACCGCTTTTCCCAACCCTCGTTCAACTTCTTGAGCCTCAGACCTACCTCGTTCTCTCCAAACGCTATCCTTCGTATCCAAATTATTTCTAACCCCCATTCCTAATGAAAGCTTGATAATCTCTATCCCAACAGATCCTTCCAACAGCCGCATCTCGATTTCTTCTCTCGGACCTGAACTCGCTCCTGGAGCGCTTAGAGAGCTTCGAAGAAGTGAAAGAGCCATGTACAAATTTGGTAGAGGTGTGATCGATCTTCCTGGGTGGGAGGATTCAGATGGCGAAAGCAGCTGACTGCAAAGGTAAGAGACCAAAGGGATTGGAAGAGATGGGTGCGGCCTAGATGAACGCATGGAAGGTGATGAACGTCTTACGAAGGAGAGATGAGAACTCGACTCTCGGGACACAGTTGGAGATGAGCTGAGAGGATTTTGGTCTGATGGTCTGATTCTCAAGGCGGCTGCTCGCTTGGTTGATTGAGTGCGACGGGGATCAACGACAGGAACAGATATTGGAATCGGCCAATGTGGAGAAGAAGGCGGCTGTGGTGTGGCATCGGAGGCTTCGTCATCTACAACCGATGAGCCCTGCCCATCCTCGGTACTCATATCTATGAGGTCTAGCATTTCATCTGATCCGTCTTCTTGCTCTTTCTCCGAGTTGTTATGATACGACGAAGGCATCGCCTCTTTGCCGCTCGATGTAGTCCGACGTCTTTTGGTCGTGTTAGCAGCAGAAAATGACATGGAAGAGATCGTATGGTTCGAAGAAGGACGAAATCTTCTCCCTGGCCTAATCAACTATGTTTAGTAAGCTCCTGTTACTGTTTAACAAAGACAAAAGTATCTAAAACGAGACGAAGGTGACGAATCAGAATGGAAGATGGTGTTGAGGAAGAGCCAAAGGTGATTGAGAAAGTTCTGTAATGAGCTGAGCGGACGCGTTTTGACGCGTGTCAGAGACGCGTCGATACGCGTCGACGTAATTTAACCCTAACAATCCTAGGGTGACTATTCAGGCGTAACCCTAACAAAGGTCACCACTACCTTTACTTCCCCGGGGCTCTTAGTTTCATCTCTCATCTTTCAACTTGATCTCAGACATCAACTCGCCTGGTCTATAGATAGAGCTAGCTTGTATCTGGAAATGGATTCTCAGTCAGCCACTCCCTTGAGTGATCCAATGCTGGCTCCCTCTCGCGTTCATCCTAGGACTCTACTCTCCTCAGCTCTTCTTCCCCATTTGGCAACACTTCAGACACTTGAGTCTACACTCTCTCAAGACCTTCATGCTCTGCTATCAGATCGAACTATCATTGACTCGGCCCATAAGAACATCAAAAAGCTGCTCCCTCGGATCGAGCAGGTTGAGACTGAAGTTGGGAGTGATGGGCACGACGATGGAACCATCCGAGGGGGGCAATTCTTACGAAGCGCAGAGAAGAAGGAGGGGTTGCTGAAGAGGATTGGGGTGGTTAATGAGATTGCAGAAAGGGTTGGCGGAAAGGTCAGAGGATTGGATTTAGAACTGAAGAGAGTGCGAGAATCTGTCGATAGGCTGAATGAAGTAATGGAGCTCAAGGTTCGTTTCTATTCTTCTCAATACATATGACCTATCAAAAACTATACGCGAGCGAAGGCAACACATCTACTCGGTTATGAAAACCCATCTGATTGCTTCTTTCATTTACCGACTTTATACCTCTATTCACATTACATGTGTACCTATTTAGGCTTCGTTGGAGATCTTGAGAACCTCCATCGCATCCCAAGACTGGGAAACAGCAGCTAGATCCTGTCGACGAGCTATGGATGTTCCTCAAGAAATCACAGAAGGCGGCTTTGCAGCTCGAGTTGTTGTCAGTCCTATTTCCTCTTATACTTACTACAGATCTAAATTCTTGAACCACTGAAATGATACTTACTGATTACCTCTTAAACCGCTCTTAGCCTACATCCGAATACCCATCTCTTCCCTCTCAGTCCCTTCATGACCTTCGGTCCCAGCTTCTGAATGTATTCTCTCGTCAATTTGGAATAGCAGCAGCTTCTCGAGACGAGGTTGCTACCAGCCGATTCTTCCGTTTGTGGCCAGAGATCGGAGCAGAAGTAAGTCAGACCGCAATAGGACTATCTAACTAAACCTGAAATGAGCCCCGACAAATATGTTCTTCTTATGACTTACCTTGGGTCTCGTTTGCTTTTGATCCGTAAAATAAATCACAGAATGAGGGATTGGAATCATATGGTGATTTCGTTGTAGGTTTAGTTCGAGGCCGAAATATGAGCGCCGGAAAGAGTGAGCTGTCTCACTACACCGTCTACCAAGCGAACGCTTTCTTAAGACTGATGATTTGTTAATCTCATGTGTCTGATTCTGTCCTTCCAAAAATTCAAGCCTCTTCCCCGTTGTACTACATAGCTCATCTTACGGCTCTGTTTGAGTCCATCGGTCTGATCGTAGACCAGCATCAACCAGTAGTGGAGAAATACTACGGTCCAGGAAGGATGAAGGCTGTTGTAGGTCGGTTACAGGAAGAGGTTGACCGAGTAGTTAAAGGTTTGCTAGAAGGCTGGGAAGAAGAGAGGAGGGTCCGCAGATTGGTTTGTTCTTCTACCATATCGAAATTCGTCGTCATCATGTTTCTTTACCGATGTGAATTTCTAATTTGATACGTAGCTATCGGCCACCAAGAATGCAACGACGGCCGCCAGATCACCCTTCTCGCCACCTCCGCCTCAAAGTGTTTTGTCAAGTTCTCACCTGTCCTCTCTTCCAAACGCTGCGACCTCGCTGTTGAATACATATAATGTTAATCGAAAAGTCACTCCTTCAAATCCGATGCCCACTCCTCATCCGGCCGATGAAGATTCCGGACCAGATCCAAGGGAGATTGACAAGTTGTTAAGAGAGCTAACAGGCATGGCCAGTCGTTGGGGACTGTATAGACGTTTCTTGTGGGGCAGATTGCAGGTTTGTTCCGTCCCTCAGCGTATTCACCGGATCCCCTGAGCTGACAGTACTGTGTATTCGTCTGGGCTTGGAAATGATCCATCTGAAATCTTCACTATGTAGGACGTCGACCCGGATTCAGTACCACCACCTTCTGCGCAACCAAATTCTCCGCTTCTTCCACCATCACTACCACCACTTCAGTCGTCTTCTATCGAAACAAATTTAATCGAGACTAGTGGATCCCAAAAATTGTTCCATCAAAGCCTTCAAAACATATACGAACCCCTTGAGACATTCTTCCTCCGACATACGACCGACAAAGCTCTCCGGTTATCCATCTCAGATACATCTTCCAGACCACATCTTTCATCTGCACCGGACGATACATTCTATTTGCTCAAATCCGTACTGTATCGGTTGATCGCTGGATCAAGTCTGAGTACGCTGGAGAGAATGACTGTCAGGGTGGCAGAAGTGGTCGAGGTTGATTTCCTTGGGGGTGTGAAGAGGAAGATGGATGGGGTGTACGCAGGTGTGAGGAGTGCGGGTGTGACAGGAGCCACTCAGGGTAACACTACTGGAGGAGGAGGACCGAAAGCGGGAAGCGAGGCAGAAAGATTGGAGAGAGAGATGAGAGGCACATTTGTGGTTTGTTCTTTCCCTTCTCCTTGTTTCTGCTTTTACGAATCCCGAGAACAGACTAACGGTGTATTCGTTATCAAATGCATCAGGTATACGCCAACGATTTGGATGTTTCCGCTGATCATACGGAACGACTCCTCCACGAGATCCTGGAAAGTGACGCGATTCCTCAAGCGTTCTTAACGGAAGAGGTCGAAAAGGCCGTTGGAGCGTTTGCGCCTTTGAACGCGTTGGCCGATAAGTTTCGGGTGACTCTCAAGGTGCGTCTTTTATGGGCCGTCGTCGATTGAGGGAGTGCGAGTATCGGATCTGATTGATCAGATATTGACTGGACTTATTCTTCAACAACGACCCGTCTCGAAAACAGGCGAGCCTTGATCAACTATTTAATCAACTCGTCCGACCGAGACTGCGAGCGTTCATCGAAGACTGTTACAAAGGAGTTACATATACCCTGGACGAAGATAGCTATGCAGAAGCAGAGTTCCAGGACGTTGTCAGAAAACGGTTTGCAAGAGGATGGGACGCATTGGTCGAAGGTTACAGGGTAAGACATTTCGTTCGTCTACATATCTGGGATTTCAGCTCGACCTGATGGAATCTCCTTTTTCTTGTTTTCAACGTGCGGGGAGCAAATGATAGGACTCATTCACAGACGGGAATTACCAAGCGTTCTTCTTGATGAGCGTCGAAGTTTTGGTCCGACCATGGGAGAAACTATTGATGTCCATGAAATTCACTGAGGTCTGTCCGATTACTCTCTTCTCTTTTCATCTCCTACTGAAAATCTCTCCGTCATCTTGACAACCGATATACTTATCCCCACTTGGGATGTGACCTCCGTTTTTCTTTCTACGGACCTAGCTCGGCGCATTACGATTCGATAGAGATCTACGATCGATCGCGAATTACCTTACCGCTCAAACATCTTTCGGAGGCTCAAGAGAAAAATTTATCAGGTTGCAACAGATCTCAACAGTGTTGAATCTAGGTCCTGTGCGTCACTCTCTTTTGTTTTCTCTCTTTTCCGATGATCGGTGATCATGAAACCAGATTGCCCTTGATCAATCGTTTGCTGAATCAGCTTGCTTTCTCTCCACCCCGACTTGTGACCTCGGGGTTAAACTCAGGACGAAGATCCCCGAGAGTTCTACGCACAAAGCGGGATTCCGTGGCGACTTGGTAGAGTAGAATACGATACCGTTTGTGCCCTCCGTTCTTGATCGATCGATTGTTATTTTCTTCTTCTCTACATAATGGTCGTTGTCGTCAATTCCTTCCTTTCTTTTGGTTTTTTTTTGGTCTTTGGTTTGGTTTTCTCTTTGTTCTCAAGTTCTTGAGGGATGAGTAGTGTCAGGTGAGGAGGCGAGATGTGCGACATGCGCGTTGAGCGATTAGAACATCAGCAGGTGGTATGATCAGTATAGAGATCAAAGCTTCACAGAGACGTACGAACAAAATCTTGCCTTTTCATTTACATTCCTCTTTTCTTGTTATTTCGATTTTTTTTCCACCTCGAGCAGGAAGAAGTGAAGAAATGAAAGGAACGCAGACAGAGAAGGCGAGAGACATGAAGAAAGAGATCAAGGGTACATCAATAATAAGAGAAAACTCAACGGACGAGCAGACGATCAAAAAAAAAGAGGGGGAAAATAACTCTAAGAAGAGCAAATAGGTAGACCGATGAGAGGAAGGCGTACGATAGAAGAGAGGATGGGTGTATGTAAAAGGAGAAGACAAGAAGAAGGATGAAAGTCGATGTAATATAGAGAAAGCAAGAAATGATGTTTCTGGAAAGAAAATCTGAAGAAATGACAAATTGAGAAACAGAAGATGAGGGAGGAAGTAAGAAGGGATTAAGATCGGCATTGGCCGGATTGGGAGGCAAGAAATGATGATCGCGTGTGTTTGAGAGATAGATAGAGTATTCAAGAGAGGGGCACAGAAGCGGCACTTGAGAAGAAAAAAATTGTTTCAGGATGATTCTAATTGATAGAACGAACTCAGAAATGATGAAGGGGTGTACGGAGGAAAGGGGAGAAAACACAAAAGGACAAGGAAGTAAAAGAAAGCAACAAAACGGAGGCGATGACACAAACGTTCCCTCACTTGGATCCTCCTCCAGGAGCAGCCACCACCGGTGCAGACCCCTCTTTTGGTCCAGATTCGGCTGAGGGCATGATCGGCGCACCTCTCGCTGCTCGTTTTTCCAGATTTCGAGTGACCCAGCCGGCCATGTCTACTTCTCGACCAACGTCGGCCAACAGGAACGGATGTTTAAGTAATTCGGCGTACGTAGGCCTTGTCGTCGGTTCTTTCCGGAGACTATGAAGGAGACAAATGAACGTTGGCCACGATAAGCCCTAAAAATACAAACTGTGAGTAGTAAAAGAAAAGAAGGACACAGACCAGCACGCGACAAAGTCTCTGGCTTCAGAACTGAACGTCTCGGGTAAGGTCGGCGGTTCTCCATGAACGATAGCCTGTAACTGTGCGAGTGGACTAGAAAACACTTCGGGCGGATAAGGATATTTTCCAATAGCGGTCTCGATGATAGATAGACCTAGAGACCAAACATCAGAGGCAACAGAGTATGTGCCCAAGCTGTTTGCATACTCGCCAGAAATTCGTTCAGGCTGAAAAAAAATTCGAGGCGGAAAGAAGAAAAAAAGGGCATAAGCGTCGAAGCGAGACGAAGAGGGAAAGAGAAGAGGGGAACAAGGCGGACGAACAGCCATGTAGGTCTCGCAACCGATGTTTGTCTTTGCCAGTGATTTTTCCAGCTGACCGGACACTCCGAAATCACACAGCTTGATTTTCCCTTTCCTGTTGACAAGAATATTTGTCGGTTTGACGTCTGAATCGGAGGCAAGTAGTATAACGACCAAGAATGAATGATCAGTCCTCGTCAATAAGAGACTCATGAAGGCAGAGTATACAATAGAACACAAACAAACCTCGGTGCATGATCTGTAAGGTATCCTTCAAGAAACCGAGACCTTTAACGACTCCGCTGGTGATCCTGGCCAAAACATCCTCTTCACTGACACCGTCTTCATACACTTTGTCGAGTGACCCGGCATCCATGTATTCCATACAGTAGTACACGCAAGACTCGATGAAGAATGCACCGTAGAACTCGACGATCTCGGGCGCGATAGCCCTATGAAGGATGTCGAGTTCCATCAGAATCCCTTTAAGCTTTGAATCGTCGAGTTCCAGATGAATTTCCTGAAGAAAGAAGGAGAATAAACCGTGAAGGTGAGAGTGAGATATTTTACCAAGAATAGACATAACGATTGTAAGAGCAACGACCAACCTTCATGGCCATGACGACCTTTGTGGGTTTGTGGAACACTTTTTGAACGGTTCCGTACTGACCTTTGCCGAGCTCATCTTGGAGGGTAAGCTCGGACATATTGATCTTGTAGGACTGACCGGATGAGAAGTCAACACCGTCCGCCGAGAGGATTGCTTTGGATGCGAAATTTAATCGACCCGACGGATCACTGTAGGGCGTTCAAAAAATAAAACAAAAGGGCGAGATCGGTAAGGGTGGAAGGGTTGAGAGGGGAGAAAAAAGAGATGAAGAGGAGACGACGTACACGATCTTTCCAAAATTTGAAAACGCGTCCTTTCTTGGTCCAAGACCCATGCCATTCAACGTCATACCCCCTGGCATGCCACCAAGGCCGCCCGCTCCTGGAATTCTTCCTGGAGGAAACCTTCTGGCTCCGATGCCACCTCCAGGCGGAGGCCTTCCCATTCCACCTGCTGGGCCACCTCCAGCGGCCGCAGCTGCAGCTGCCGCCGCCCGCCTGCTTGCCAGACCCGTGGGAGCGCTAGCAGCTGGCTGGCTCATTCCTGGCCTGTTCATCAGCGAGGGAGGCACCGGACTAGACGAGTTGATTGGTCCTTTGAGCGACGGACCTCCAGCGGCCTGTCTCTGAGCGGACTGAGCAGCGAGCTTGGCGGCCAGGCCTGGTGGCATCGGGGCTGACCCACCACCTGGACGAGGACCGTTCGCTCCGAGAACGGGTCCTCTGGCCGGCTGTCCGTTCGGGTTCATGCCTAGCCTTCGAGCGGACATAGATGGTGGAGGTGGACGAGATCCGGAAATCGCTCCTGCCAACGAACCGGATGGAGGAGATGGACGAGGAGATGTCGATTCAAGAGTGGGAACATTTGGCGCGGATGAGGCCGCACTGAAAGTTGGTGGCGTGGAAGCTAAACAGAGCCCAGGCAAGGAGCGAACGAGAAAACAAGCAGAGATAGCAAAAAAGGAGGAAGAGTCGTATGAGGGGCGGGTAAAGAAGAAAGAAGAGTAAGAACGAATTTAACATAAAAAAACAGGCATGAGGAGGAGAAAAAAAAGGATGTGATGGTAAGGTCGAGGCGTCTCTCCATCTCCACAGATGAACGTGGTGTAGGCAGAAGAGACGGCAAGATATTGCTCGTCCGTGAAAGCTGCATCTTAGCACCAGAATAGCCAATATGCTGACATCAAGGATAGGAAGTCAAGACAAGGTTGAACTAAAGAGACTCTAGGACAATACGCGTGGCATCATCAGGAAGGCGAGTGTGATAATCAAAGAACGATCTGGCTTTGCACCTGCCGGACATCGATCGTTTTCTTCCTTTCTTTTCCTCTTTGTATCGTGATATAAGATACAGATATAGATAGAAAACGACAGAAAAGGAAGAGAGAGAGATGCAAGATATTGAAAGAGAGAAAAAGAGAGAAAAAGAGAGAAAAAGAAGAGAAGGAAAACAAGAAAAAAGGACGAACCATTCGAATCGGGTGGAAGGGGCGAGCTGCTAGCTTCCTCATCTTTCGGTGAATCCAGACTGAGGGCCAAAGTATCTGCGACTAGATCGGCCATATGAGTAGCTGAGTTTATGATTGAACCAAGATATGAGTGAGAGTGAGAGTAAAAGTAAGAATGAGGGTGAGAATGAAGGTGATGGTGAGGGTGAGAGAACTAGATGTGTGGAAGCTTGTCTATCAACGTTGACCCAAGAGAACCGTGGGGGTGAGAAGGTGAGAGGAAAAGACTAATAGGAAAAATTCAACATATTCTCTAATGAGGGGACTACAGATTGTCCAATGATATGATTTTCCGAAAAGACTACAAAGTGTGTATTAGAGCATTTGTAGTTGCCTATTAGGAAGTCGACTATATGCGTCATTTAGCTGTCAACATCTTTCCACCCTTCACCTTCTTCTCATCTTCATCATCCATGCTTGCTCGCCATGTGCTCGTTATAAGGACCCAGGTTGTGTCTGTGATCGTTGGCAATTAATGATATTTGTCTAATATTGGAAAGTTACTGTGAGAGCATATTCGATATGGACAAACAAGCAGCTCCGTATTCAATACCAAGTGCGACCATCACAGGGACACAATGATCAAGGTAAAACTTTGTCATCTAAGGAACTTCAAAAAGCACTGGATGAGAAAAGTGAAAAGATACCAAGCTTTACTGTGACAACCCATATTCTGGTTTCTCCTTCCCTTTTGATATCATACAACATGGTCATGATTCATGAAGAGTGTGAGAAAGAGATTACATATCTCGATAGAGAACTCAGACCTACAATAGGCAGCTTATTTACGACCTAATCCTGGATGAGCGTCTCCGGGGTTTCCTTCTTCTACCAACTTACTTTCACTCACTCTCACCTTTCAAGCCGGTCCGTTTAACTACATACACAATTATTGAGGAAACTCTTACGGTTCTTCCTAACTTATCTCTGCCCTGACCTTTTTTCCCCCAAATCTAGCAAAAGGCTAGGAAAGATCTCATGAGCTCACAGGAACAGAGCTCGTCCGTCCGACAGCTCCGGCTGTCCATCCTGAAAACCGGACAAGACATCCTCGACCGGTTAGCTAGTTGCTTCTGGCTTTACCACAGACTGTTTCAGCCTAAACTATACTCACATCTGGAACTGCACACTCATTCTACGCTTGTTCTTCTCCCTCTAGAGTCAGCCTCGAGACCTACTTCAACCTCGCACTAAATCCCTCTCCCGGCAACGACCGTCTACCACTTACCCAAGACCAATACGGCCTCCTTGGTTCAATCTTCAAGCGGTTCGCCGTGTTTACACAATCGCCTCCCATTAATTCGACTGATCCTATACCGCTCGCTCTATCCTTGTTCGAGCCTAGTCGACAATTAGCCATCGGCGATAGAGTGTGGAGAGCGCTGGCGGTGTCGAGCTCGGCAGGAGGCGAGGAAAAAGCAAAGAGTCTGGCCGCCTGGGGAGCGTTCCAAAACTACGTCTCCTTAGCCTCTTCCCTGTCCTCTCACTCTTGTTCCTCAGTCGATGATACAGACAAGGGTCCTCTCCTTCAACCACTGCTCGAATGGTGTCTTCGTTCGAATCAGGCATTAATCTCGAAGGCTTCTCTCCAAATTCTTTCCCTCATCCTTCACGATTGCTCCCGGCAATTACCAGCATCCGCCCCAAACCTCCCAACCGAGCTACTCAATTCATTGCCCGAAAGAGACCTTGCAAATCTCAGAGGTCACCTCTTCTCCATTCTTCTTTTCATCGTCTTCCTCTACTACCCATCTTCGACTTCGACCTCAAATTGGTCCTGGGAGGTTTTGATCGAGCAAATTCTCCAAAATCTTTTCTCCCCACCAACCGACGCCCAAGATGCAGAGACTGTCCGGTTCAACATCCTTCAGCACACTTTACGCCCGTTGACTCAAAGTAATCCGTATGCCCTTCAGTCTATCGCGCAAATCCTTCTCGATACTCACCCGACCCATCCTCTCAAAAATGAGATCTATCTCTCCCTCGCCACCCTTGGGACCAGCTTCTCACTCTGCTCACCCATCGGTCAACCAGCTCAAGCAGGAAAGATGTCCGTCAGCTTCGATCTCATCGAGATTTGTCTCCAAAACTCGAACGATACCATTAGACTAGCAGCGCTAGGGTTGGTTACGGAATCACCGGCGGTCAAAACTCCATTAAAGGAGGCCGAGGCCGATGTCGTCAGACTTTTCTTCAAGGGAGCTTTGAATTCGTGGGATAGCAGGTGGGTGGTGCTCTTAAGCCTTCTCTTTCTCTCGTCTTCCCCTCTTTTTCGTTTCATCTTTTCTTCTCTTGCCCTTCTTGTTCATTACTGATGCGTTCTTTCTTCTTCCTGTTCTGATCAAACGTTCATCTCTTGCCCTCCATGTCATGTGTCACATCGACTCAGAACGAGACAGCAAACCTTGAAGTCCACAGCCGACCTCCTCAAACGGATCAAGTTATCTACCTCGGCCACTCATAGAGATCTATCCAAACTCATCTCTAAGCGAGCGCGTGCTGCCAGGCCGACAGAAACCAAAGAAAGCGCGAGTTCAGACTCAGATGATGACAAAAAGATTGAGCAGTTTGAGAACGATTTGAAAATTAGTCGGGAGTTGATCGACGTGCGTTCTTCACACTTTTGTCTCTATCCATTGTGCCTTTGTACAAATTTCATATTTACCGTGTCGTTCCACTGATGCCGAATACACAGTGGCTGGTCTATACTATGATCACAAACCTTCGACCAGGATCGACTTATCCGCGAACGATCATCTCCCTCAAGATCCTTCATCTCATTCGATCTGCTGGGTTCTTTGTTGAATATCAAGGTGTTTCCTCAAACCAAATTCAAACCCTGAAGGACCATCCCTTGGCGGTCGGCTTGTTTGATGGCAGCGCAAAAGTTACGAGGAGGATATTGAGATGTTTCGGGAGCACCTACGCAGAAATCAGAGAGGCCGCTTGTGAATTGTCAGTTTCCTTCCCTTCCTCTTCTCTTCAGTTGTGCCATTCGGTGTTTCTCAAAGTCATTTCCTCTCTCACTCAGACTTGGCTCGACAGAGTCTCCACCTCCAGGATTAGATACACCCGAGTTGATCTATCGACTTGAGCAAGAAGCAAAGCAGACCTATTTGTTCAACCCAAGAGGGTCGGATTCACACACCGGCGCCCTTGGTATCAGATTGGTCTTCCATATCAAATCTAATCTTGGTGGTCGGCAAGAAGAAGGTGAGCTCTTTCACAGCGCGTTAGATATGATGGAGACCAAAGAGAAGAAAGAAACTAATGGATCATCCTTCTCGGGGTTTTATAGTGTCATTTGTCCAAACAATTCTGGACGATTTAGAACAGAGGGTGGATATCTCCGTTAAGGACATCGTTCAAGCTGCTCAAAAGTTCCCGGTCCATGGTTTACTTCAGACTCTACAGTGAGCTGTTTTCTAGATCTTTTATCAATTCATCATGTCACTTTCACCACGCTTTTCTGACCCGCGACGCAACATTTATCGTTCACCGTTTACTCTGATATAAAGAGAGATCATCCCTAGGACTACTCAAGTCGAATCAGCAACTTGGCAACCCATTTTTCTACGAACGCTTCGTCTGCTAGAACGAGTGTGGCAAACAACCCGCCGGGTCCTTTCGTCCGAATCAGTAGAAGCTGAGGATGAGGTGGCGGATCACGAAGAAGCTAGAGCTGTCGTCGTCGCTGCTTCTGCCGTTGCTGGTGACAATTTAGACGAGTCAAGTGTATCTGATGAAGGAGGCGAGATCAAGAGCGCAATATTGAGCTGGGCTTGGAGGGCGGTTAAGGAAAGCAGGTAAGTATGTTCTACTGTAAGATCCGTGGGTGTTTCATCAAACTCAACCCGTTTAGGATTTGTTCCAAAGTGCTTTGCTCTCCGTTCTTTTCATCCGAGCCGGCCGGTCTCACACTTCATCTGTCAAGACTTCACCGCTCTGGGAAGAACATTATATTGTTCAAGCAGCCGCTCTATACAGAGATCTTCTCAACGAGATCAGACATCCAGGCGCATTCCTCTCGATTTTTCCGGCTTATTCCGAATTTGTTGGCATGGTCGTCAAGAACGGGTTCCCAAACTTGGCTCTTGGCTGGGTCTCTGTGAGTTGTCTCCCTCGATCTCCCTTTCTATCTTCGTTGATTTTCCCGCAAGACACATGAACAAAGGCGAATTGTTATAACTGAAACTTACATATTTTAATACTTCACTTTGTGTAGGATCATTTAGACTCATTAAAGGCAGATCATAGAACGGCCGGCCGCCGATCGGCCGGGCTTCCTTACGGTCTCTTGGCTGTCATGTTGGGCGCACCGAATACCGTCCCGATCGCTTTTGAGGCGCTCTTTGAACTTGGAGGGTCGGATCAGCAGCCCACGACTATCATCGCCGCCATCAACACTCTTCAGGTAAGGAACAGTCGAGCGACAAATCATACAATTTATTTTTTGTCCAAGCTGATAAGGGTAGCGGGGCCCTGCTCTTTTATCGTTTGGATCTGGATTCGTTTTTGTGGGGAGAGTAGATCGTTTGTCTGAATGCGAAACTTTCGAATCACCTTCCAGCTTACTATGAACGTGCGGTGATGATCGCGATGGACTCGTTGGCTTCACCAACTTGGGGAGGTCGGTTTTACTTCCTTTTTTAAATCTTATTTTAGTCGAGAAATTCGAGAAATTTTCTGATCTTGCTCTTATTTGATCCGCTCATACGCTCCCAGTCCGAAATGTCGGCTTGCAATTGCTCGGAAGTCTCGTTAAACGAGGGTTCGACCGTCGAAGTCAAGCCGAATCGTCGATCGAACATCGAGAGTACTTTTCAGTCTGGTTTTCTCTATATCCCAGGTTGTTACCTTTGTTTTACAAGGTCTTGACGGAAGCTACCCAATCAAATGATCAGGTATCATAGTCTTTTCTTCTCATGCGTTCAATCAGGAACCTCCTCCATCTCTTCTCACTTGTGCTTGTTTGATGTCTTGTGAACTTTTCTTTTCAGATTCTCAGTTCGGGCTCGGTGTTTGCTGTTCTTCAGGTGTTGCAGAACTTACAGGCATCAGAGCCTGCAACGAAAGATCAATCAGCGTTCATTCCTCTCATTCAGGCACTTTCTAAGAGTAAAGAACTCGACGTGAGTGTTCCCCTTCTCGTCAAACACAGCTCTTTCCACAGACCTATCTTTTTTTAATTTAATTTTAATTTAATTTTCTTTTTAAAACTTTCACTAAAAAAAATCGTTTTGATGGTTCTTTGAAATATCAAGATTCGACTGGCCGCATCACAAGCTCTTCCAGCATTGATCCATCAGTCATCTGTCTCTGAATATATCCTCTCGCTCGAACTAGGTAAAGGACGTATAGAAAGTCAGAACCAAACACACGGTCTCCTGCTCCAGGTTCTAGCTCTGATGGAGACCCACGGATGTTCCATCTCATTCTTGAGAGCACCACTGTTGTTCCAGTCTGTGCTTGATGGAAGGGAGAACTTGTTGAACCTGAACCCATGCGGACCGACGAGGGCGATGTACATCAAGGTTGTTGAAGCGCTAGAATTTAGGTCTTCAGATCTCCCACAAGGATATTTCCAAGATATCGTTGATCTCACCACCTCTCTTCAGGTGCATGATCAGGCGTCGAAACAAATTCTTCCTGGTTATGATCTGTACAGAGTGGCTTGTGATCGATGGAAAGACTGTCGAAAGTTTGAAGCTCGTTCCGTGCCAGCCGCTGAACAACCCGTATATAAAAAGGACGACAAGGGTGATGGAGAGATGTCGTTCGCTCGACGTCTGGTTGTGTTTGAGGGTCTGTCGAATTTGCCTGCTAAGCAATCTGCTTTACAAGATTTGGG
Source organism: Phaffia tasmanica (assembly GCA_014825565.1). Classification (NCBI taxonomy): domain Eukaryota; kingdom Fungi; phylum Basidiomycota; class Tremellomycetes; order Cystofilobasidiales; family Mrakiaceae; genus Phaffia; species Phaffia tasmanica. Next base: position 45,152 of record MVAI01000096.1, on the reverse strand, counting down.
TGCAAACGTTCAAACGGTATGTCGTTTCAAAGCTTAAACATCGTCTTTTCCGCATCTCTTCTCATCCTTGATTGGGTCTTACCAATCCATAGGATGCTTCTTCGGAAGAACTGGAGCGATATGTTGCCGTGCTCAAAAATTCTGCAGATGAGAACGAAGTCAGTAGTTTCTTACATGATGTCTCTCGCCTATTTAGTTGAAACGCTGACTGTCTTTTTTCTTGTCTTTGAATCAAAAACCACGTTTTTAGTCGGAAGAAACTCGACTCTCTGCAATGCTATCTCTTATTTCTGCTAGAAACGTCCTATTTGCTCCGACATCCACTGTTGTTTCTACAAAAGTCTTCTTGACCTTGAGTCAACTCATCCGAGGATTCCTTCAAGATGATGACCAAGAGATCCGTTCATTAGCTAGTGATCTCGTTGGTCAAATCGTTCATCCGTCGAGTGACGTTTCTCTCGCACAGGAAACGGCCTGGACGAAGTGGTGGGTATTCTCCAAACAACGAGCGGCAGAAATGGTTGGCTGGAGAGAGATGTTGTGGAATATAGTCCTAGATGAACGATCTATTGGTGTGTCTTGATGTTCTCTATTCTAACGTTCTTCTCTCTCTCTCTTTTCCTTTTTGTCTGGTTTGATCTGTCTGATTCGAATTATTCATACGTCTTGGTCGATCAATTAGATTCATCGGTCAAAGCTTTCCAAGCGCCTTTTGTTCTCTTTGCGACGGAACCTCCAAACCGATTCAAAGAAGCCGAACTAGATATTACTATTGCTTCTGAATACCTCTCATCTACTACAGAACCCTTCTCTACCTATCGAACCATGTTCGATCGACTCGGATCTGCCGTTTCTAGAATCCGCTCGGCACTGAACACTAAACGGTGTTCGGATCAGTCTCACTGTCTGAACGACGGTGAGAAAACAGTGTTGTTGTTGGACCCACTGTCTGAGTCTGTTTATTTGGCGTGTTTGAGGTTGAGGAAGGCCAAAGAAGCATTAAGATCTAGTGTTGAAGGATCTTTGAGGGAGGAGGTTGAAAGAATAGACGTAAGCGTAGATGGGTGGTTCGAATCAACGATCGTATAGAAATGAAAACTGAACCAAGCAAAGCAGAGCCTCAATTTCTAAATGATCTCTTTCTCAAATGAGCTCACTGATAGGTATTCAAATATGCAAACTTAATGTCAAAGAAAAGAAAGGAGAGAACAATCATCTTATGTCTACAATTCTCCCAGGAGGGATCCCTCCCCCTTGTCGCTCATTCATCGAAGTATTCATACTCTCCTCGTTCTCGTTGTCTAACGTCTCGACAACAGCTTCTCCATCCTCACCAATGGACTTGATCATGCTTCCTTCTAATTCTTTCCCTCTTTGATCGTTTCGGGTCTGGTCATCTCGTTCGATCAGCCAAACATTTGATTTTTCCTCAATCCCTTCTTCTTCCTCGACCCCCTGGCATTCTTTTGCGCTATAAAATGAATTAACCTCATTTCCTAATCGAACCCATGTCATTCGTGGGACTACGCCTACACAAGCTATCAAGAATTCTAATTTCTTCATAGTTCGTTTCCGGATTGAAGATATCGACTTGAATGAACTCAATCTCTTGTTTGAATCGACTGTTGGAAGTTGTACTGAGGGCGAGGGGAGAGGTTGAGAAAGAGTTCGGTAGATATCGGCTAGGAGCCGTTGAAGAGGGTGTATAGATTGGACCGGAGGGGCAGATTGATCGGCTGTCGTGCTGGTGTCAGATAAAACAGCGATCGTAGGTGGTGGAACCAGTAGTGGGATAAGATGAGCTTTGATGATCGAAGGGGGAATTGGTGTCTGATAATGATTCCGTTCCGGCGCCCACAAAAGACAGAGTGGAAGAAGAAAAGTGATTGATATTTAGTGTTCAAACAGTAGGCGAAAGAGAGAGAGAGTGAGGGACAGGAAAAATACATACAGAGTTGTTAGCCAGAGATCGGATATACACCTCAACATCCTCAACTGACTTCAAGAGTATTTTTGAACCAGCTTCTCCCAAGAACGGAACGAGACTCATCAAGTCTTCACAAGCCTGTTGAGAAGTATTTTTGCGGTCTATCTGATTTGATTTTGGACATGTCGACGATAAAGTCCAAGGAGAAATCCGATAGATGAGGGATAACTGGATGTACGCCACAGTGATGGTCAGGATGTTATACACCAAGTTTTCAGCGGCTGCTTCTGTCGGCTTGATGGTTGATCCATTTAACGCATCCGGCGTTTCTTGTTTTTCTCTCTTCTTGCCCCTAGCCGCTGCTCCTTCCAAGAAACCTTCTTCTTCTAGCTCTTTCTCGACCATCTGGACTTGTTCCCCTTCGAAGGGCATCCACCAGGGCGCCTCCGCATCAGCCGAGAGCTCTTCCGATTCTAGCAATGATTGGATGACTGCCGATGGCTGATTTGGATCTGAGCTTATGGACGAAATGAATTCTGATCGAAGTGAAGGAGGGAGGAGGGAAAGTAACTCTTCTGGGGGAAGGTTGTCTATTGATAGGCAAGAGAATAGAGTATATCAGCTCAGCATACGTTAGCTTCGTCTACAGTAAACTCTTATTTGAAGCCAAGAGAGGAAAGGAGAGACGGAGTGGTCCTTACCTAGCTCAGCTCCTTCCAGCAAAGCCTGTAGCTCATCCAGTCCATCCCCCTCGTCGTCTTCAACTTCTTCGCCTTCGTGGTCGAATTCGTCAAGGCCTTCTAACGTGTCTCCTCCTATGCCTTCCTCAAATTTTTTTAACATCTCCCACATCTTTCCTTTTGCTTCTTGAATTTCTCTACTCCCATCCTTTCCTCGTTCAGCTTTCATTTCGAGTTCGATTTCTTGTCTATAAAAGGGTTCCGAGCATTGCGAATGTTTCGCTGTATTTTGGTAGCACGGAAGGGAACAGTACGGGATGTTGCAACGGGGGCAAAAGTATCTTGATTGCTGTTTTATACATCTGACATTTATATTTTCAACCAAGATATGACGATTCAATCAGTAAGCGATAAGAAAAGACATAAACAAGAGGTCTGAAGCAAGGTTGAGACGGTGAGGGAAAGAGCGAGGCGTGCTTACATGGCGCATCTAGGTTGAGACTTGTTGGTACATTTTGGAAGGTATGACGGCTGAAATGGTAGACGAATCTGTCTATTTTTTGGCAGAGTCGGCTTGTCAATCGACATGATGATTGAAACGAAGAGAAGGAAGAGACAAGCTCTCTGTTCACGTTGTGATGCTGTAAGACACCGAAGTCAATGATGATGATGATGTTGATGGAAGGAGGAGAATGAGAAGATATGAATTTGAAGTTTCTTTGCTTTTGTTTTATCATACATCGTCATCATCATTATCACCATCGTCAGCCGTCCTTTAATACCAATCTGCAACACGATATCTTTAAACGAAGAATACAGTATGATCAAAAACAGTAATATTGACGACGAGGATGATGACTGGCTGTCAGAAGTACCAGCCATATCGAGCGCCCTCAGTCTGTCCAGTTCAGATCGGGAATGGTCTACTCTGCATGAGAAGTTCACTGATGTATGTTGCTCTCACTGTCATTCTCATTCATCTCCCAAAAAACCAGATCTTTACTTGCGCTTACACATGTTTATACCTGAATGTGTGCTTGACATCCGGTTTGAATCAATTCCAGGCAGGATACAAGAAGGGCATTTCGAACGGCAAGCTCTCTACCATCCAGACCGGATTCAATCAGGGCTTTGTCCAATCTATACCTTCCTCCCGGACATTAGGCTTCATTCGAGGCATTGCGTCCTCGCTTCTAGCTTTACTGTCTTCATCTTCTTCTCCTTATACCCAAGAGTCCAGTTTAGATATGAATCTTAATATGTCAACCGCCAGTCGCGCATCCATTGTCGAGGATCTTCGGGATTTACTTTGCGATCTATCAAACGTTCGAATGTCAGCAGTCGTTCCGTTAGATACCGAAGCGGAAGAACATGCTAAAGCGCACGGAGAAGAAAACGAATGGGAAGTCCAAGGAGACAGTGGAGAGATGGACGGGCTGGAGAGTCTGATGAATGGGTTAGGAGAAGGGAAAAAATCGAAAGAGACAAGGAAGGCTGATCTAGCTGGGTTAAATGCACGCTTAGAACAGTTGGTTGCCAAATGTAAACTTTCCAGTATAGCAACCGATGGATCTGATATGACTACTTGATAGCAATCTGACCTGTGAATGACAACAAGGGTACACCAGAAAGAAGAGAGCAAGAACAAGGAAGCTAGTAGGCAACAGAAAAGATCGGATGGTATGATCTTATGATAAATCTTTTGGCCGGAACGATTTTTACCCGGTTTAACCGACTCTGTATCCCATCACCTTCTTCCTTCCTTTCTTCCTTCCGTTATCCAATCAACCACTAAACACTTGGCAGAGATACTTTTATAGACCCATGGCCGATCGATCGGTCCTTCCGAGAACACTTCGAGTGGGCCAGCTCGATGCGGCTGAATTAGATGACGCCTTGATCAACATGCTCGGAGGAGGGATCGCTTCTTCTCTCGATAACTTTGGAGTTCGTCTTTTTATAAACTTTTCCTCTTTCTCACGATGTTAGACCAACGTATCCATCTTTAATAAACGTAAACAGCCTTCATTCAAGATCACGTTCCAACCGGAACTCTATCTTCTTATAAGTTTGATGACCTACAAATTTTGCATGTGGGATCGTCTTGTCACTCCTGGGTCTCAGCTCGAAAATCTCAAGTACAAGCCTGAAAGATGGAATGGTGGATCATCCAAGCACCGTTGTTAGTGTCTTTCCTTTCATGTAGTACCTTTTGTAGAAACTAATCAACTGTTGAGTGCATTTTTGTTAACGTTTAATCCAGTACGAGCTCTACTGCTCCTTCATCTGCTTTTCTCCCCACAAATGTTTCCCCGGTACATTCTACAACGATTCAAGCAGTACGCCCTTTCCAGATCATGGCCTGATCTTCCCCGTCGGAGCTTACGGAAACAAATCTGGGACGGAGTGAATAAACTTGAAGATCTCGGTCGAGCAGGCGAGCTAGCAGGCCTGCTCTGGTTTCTCTACGATGGACGGTGAATCTTGATTTTGTCATTTCCCTTATCAGACACCACTGCTGATGCGTGTTCGACATTCTCTTATTGTGCGGAAAGATACCCGACGCTCTTGACTAGATTGCTGGGGCTTAGGCTTGTTCCATCTTCGTCCATGCTAACACGGATGGTGTCGTACGAATTTATGAACCGTCAGCTCGTTTGGGGCTCTTTATCCGTATGCTTTTTGTGTTTGCTCGTATAGCTTGCATCTTGTCTGATTTGACTCTTTGACTAACGATGGAATCTTTCTCATCGATAGCAATTCATGCCGCATATCCTTCCGATAGCCCCATATCTTCTGGGCCCTTTATCCCGACTACAACATAGTCTGACTTCCACGCTCTCTACGTTGACTGCTCCCCTTCCTAGATATCCCTCATCTCTCTCCTTTGAATCACACTCCGATCCAAGCTCGGCATCAACCTCTCTCAATTCGAACCCTCCTGCTTTACTATCTAATTCACGTCATCGACCGTACGAGGGAGTCTATAGAGCAATTGATAGGCGAGCCTGTCCGCTGTGTTATTCTCGTTTAGACAAGACCGATGGAAACGGGGCAAGTGCATCTGGTCCGATCCCCTCTATGCCTTTGATCCCTCAGCTTTCTCCGTTGGTGACATCAGCGGAGCCATCAAGTTCGTCTTCAGGTTCGACCCTAGACAAAGAAAAATTGAATGGAAGACCTAATGAAGAAGAAGAGAAGGAGGAGGAGGAGGAGGATGAAACGGTGGCGGTTCATATACCTGTTCGAGCAGATTGCTGGGGCGGCTGTATATACTGCTATGCGTGCCTCGGCGGCGCACTGCTTGAGTTCTCTCGGTCCAACCTCAGTGTGGGGACATTTGCAGAAGGAGACGGAAGAGAAGAGTCGGAAGCTTGGCAAGAGAAAGGCTGGGATTGTTTGAAGTGCGGAGGGGAAGTGTTTGGGGGAACGATGGTCAAGGCGGTGCCGGTCAGGGGTGAGGAAAATGATAAAGACGCCCTGGCGGACAAAGAACGGTGAAGACAGAAGAGTCAGATCCTCCTCTTGTCTTCTATCCTCTTCTTACCCTTAGCCTCTGCCTTGTTCTTGTTATCCAAGAAGGTATCGTTTCAAGACCTCCACTGATGACACTTGATCGGTAGAACGTTCTATCCGATCGGATCCGATGATCGGAATCGATCAGGATCATACATGTCAGGACGACTACAAGGAATGCAGATAGGCCACAGGCGCCCGCAATCACTGAAGGGGGAAGACACAGGTGAAGGAGGGGGGTAAAAGAAATACATGATGAGTCAATAGCAGTTTGAAGTTACAAACGTACAGACAAAAAGTGATGAAATGGGACTGAACTGAACATCAAGATCACTGATGGATTGAAGAAGGTAAAGAAGATGGTAAAGAAGGAGGTAAAAAATAAGGTTCTCTATCAGCGTTATCTACTAATGAGGCAAGACCCGATCTGGACGCATACTCTGAAGTTTAGTAGCTTGGTCTATTGAGATGCCTCCTAGAAGGGAACCCGTCATCGTTCCAGGGATAGCTACCAATCCTATCATACTTGATAAAGTCAGGTGAGCGCATACGAAAAAGTTAACTTCATGACTTCCTCAAAGACCAGCAAGGATTATGCGGAAGGGATGAGAACATCTGACCAACCTCATGTCGTTGATGGTCGGTAAAAGAGCAAGCTTCAAAGCAGACCTAGCGACTGGAAGACAGATCTCGAGGCGCGATGCTCCCATTCCGAGCTTCGTCTGTATCCGATCCTGGTATAGTGTAAACTCTGTCTGTAAATGTATATATTGTTTTGTTTTTCTCTCTTCCATTAGCTTGAGTCAAAGCGTTGAGATCTGAAAAAGCATGAGAGGGCAGGGGACGTTCTGCACGGAGTGAACGAACCAAGACAAACAACACACTCAACCTAACAGTTGCGATCATGGATCCCAGAATTAATCCTAATATCGGAACTGATTTATTCAAACGGACTTGTCAAGCTTTTGAGACAACTTTCGAAGCAAAGAATCAGACGAATTTACCGTATTGTTTTGGATTCCAGAAATATTGTCTACGTATAATCATATTTCCGGCAATACACATTGGCGTACTACTCGCGATAAGAGTCAAGAGAACCATTGGAAACATCCAGATGATTCTTTGTTGTGATCTGTTGTATACTTTTCAACCCAAAAACAGAGATAAGTCTTTCGATCTTCCTTTCCACACGGTTGGCCAAGGAAAAGAAAAGGGAATAGAGAAGGAGAGGAATGAATTTGACGAACCAGTCTCCCAAGCGCCTATGATGTTCAGAATAAGACTGATTGCTACAACCGCCCATACGTTGCCCCAGTCAAATATACTATCCAATATCAAACTCAACAATGAGAGTTGAGCTACACAACGACCAGCTGCAATTATGAGACTGGAGCCTATCCCAGCATTAAACAGAAAGGAGAGAAACACATCGAGGAGTATGAAGGAGAATGCGAGAAGAATATCAGGATCTTTTGGGGAGATATCAAGGACAGCCCCAGAGCGTTATGTGAAAGAACCGAGATTGTCAGCCAGAGTTAGTGGGACAGGCACGAACACATACTCCAAATCATTTCAAAGTAACCTTACAGGTGACAGCGCGGTTTTCTGTGAGCTCCATGATGTCTGAATGAGTTGAAGATGCTTCGAGGATGAAGATGAAGAGTGTACTCTTTGAAACGAAAAGGTAAAGAGAAGACTCATTTGAATGTGTTAAAAAAGCGGGGCTGATGACCGAGAAGTTCTCTTAAATAAGGAGTTGGCATTCTATTGGATAAACATCAATACATGTTGGGTATGTGAAGAGTTGCTTCTGTTCTTCTATACTAAATCCTTTCTTTGTTTTCAAGAGGTATCTATCCGATGTCTTGTGTCTTGCTGTTGTCGTAGTCATACTCTCGATTACTGGATTCTCGTGTTCTCATCTTCATCGATGTTATCTTATCAATAGCGTCCGATACGTAGAACAAGGCAAAGTTCACACTACTCTCAACGACATGGCCGATGAGATAGCTGATCTGAAATTAATAAGAATAAAAAGAGTGAAAGCACGTCTTTATCAAACATGTCGAAGCAGATCAAGATCGTTGACTTGTTTACCCTCTATGTATAAGAGGGAATGCATTTCGTATGGGAAAGTGTGCCAAGCTTTCCAAAGTTGTGGGGTTGATTTTTTAGGTCCGTCTTGTCTCTGCTTGGATATCGTCACATAAACTTGCTCGTTTCCTTCCTCTTTCTTTCAGCTACCCGTACAAGTGGGGTAGAATATCAACTTCGACAAATGAGGAGCACCGCCAAGCACATAGTACACTGATCAATGACATTGAAGCATTTCAAACGGCCAATATCTTGGGGTTTCTCTCGATCGGTATTGGTTTATAATTCTGCTACATCGATTGTTTTATACACTTGAGCATATGAAAGCATCTCTTTCCGGTAAAAGATACAGTGCGAGGATCTCCCCAACTCCCCATCTCTCCATCTCCTCATCGCCTCATCTGTTTCTGCTCTCTCTTCCTCTCTCCCGTTTTCTATACCTGCTTCGAATGATCGAAAGACTCATTTGTCAACGTGCTCGTTCCAGGCACGGTTGTTTCTCCAGCAACTGAGTGAGGAGCAGCGACAGCATCACTCTCAGTGGTGTTGGTGACCGTAGCTCGCTGGCCTTCATCGACCATACCTTCACAACCAACGAGTTTGCCTGCTTTTGTCTCGATCGAACCGATGGCAGACGAATGAGGCTCGCCATGTGTAGCTGATGCAGCAGCGGAACGCATGTCCTGTTGTCATGCATTGGATTATCGATCAAGAGGCATGAGGATCGATCGAACGCACAAGAACACAAACAGATGAAAGTAGAGAGAAACGTACACCGATCGCATGCTCTTTAGTATCAGTTCCGGATTCCGTCCACTCTTGCGAGCCCGTTAATGAACCGATCGCCTCCACAGTTGCACCCTTGACGTCTAAGATTAATTCAGTATAAAAAAAAAACCAGCTTTTAGCATATCGAAAAGAAAATCAAGGGAAGAAAAAAAAAAAAAAAAAAAAAAAACGGGAGTAGGAGATCGAACGGCATTAGAACAAGAGAACGGGAAAAGCTCACATTCAGCATGAGCTCCGATTTGAGAAGTAGACATGTTTTCTTGCAAATGATAGTGTTTGATGTGTTCGTAGGGAAGATTGGACTAGCGATAATGGGAGTGAAGGATGATGTTCAAGATGCTCAAAGAAGACAAACTCTTCGCTATGCTTAACAAAAGGCTGATGGATCGAGTGTCAGTGACGTAATACAAGAAAAAGTCAACGCTGAGAACTTTCCCATCTGTCCGATCATAGCTATTGTGAAAGCATGGTATCTTTGATGATATCTACGATTGAATATATGTACAAATATGATGGTGTTAACAAAAGAAAGTGCGAAGGAAACTATACAAGAAACATGTTCAAAAAAATACGTGCAAAGAGAGAATTAACAAATTATGTGTGGGTGAAGTATAATGACTTCAATTAAAAGCTTATACCTGAAGTGCTTGCGCCGCCATCGTTGTTTATCATCACAACCACTCGACATGCAGGTTAATGACCCAATGCTGCCTCCACGGCTTCTCTCCTTTCATCCGAGAGACGGGCATACGCAAGTCTTGGGAAAGCGTTGAGCTGAGAAAGGAATGCTCGACCAATCTGGAAGATACGCAATAGTGAGTCAGTACAGATGCAAGGAGAGCATACAAAGGGAAGAACGTGACGAACAGGGTATTTTTGAAGGGTGTCAAAGAAATCTAAAGTGTATGCCTTAACATGATTGCTCTTATGAAATAATCCAGACGCAAACGGCACAAGGCCTCCCATGCTCATCGGCGTTTGCGCCAAAACCTTCAATCCAAATTTTGCAAAGCACGTTCTCAGCTGACAGTGAACCCATCAACCTGAAAAACAAAACATGGTCTGAACATACCTCGACAACCTGATCATACGTCTTGATGTTCTCTCCTAACGAGCGGAAGATTAACTCTGCCTCGCCGGTAGACATCGACCGTGCGTTCCGAAGTCGAGATAGCTGATGATTTAGGTCAAACTGAAGCGTGCTCGATTGTACATGTCTCTCAAAATCCTGTGCAATAGAAAATGTGATTAAAACTTCAACATATCAGCATGTTTGCAACTTCGCACCATCCACTAAACGAGCCGGAAATATCCATAAGAAGAAACGATCCAACCTGTTTCCATAGCTCGTAACTCTTAGTTGCTCTCCAACTCTCGATCCTTCTTACACCATATAGACCAACAAAGGCCTTCACCATCCTCCTCTCTGCCGCTCCCACTCCTACGCTTTCTCTTCTTTTCCCTGACACTGTCGTTGCCGTCACAGTTGCCGAGGCATTTCCGCTCGGTTGGACACCAAGATCAGGACTTGGAGCAGAAGATTCTCCTTCCCAAAGAATAGCCCCCGAACCAAGCCGGCCTTTCGAAGGATCACATGGTACAGAAGGGTACCAGATCCGGGCGTCTGGTGAAGGCGCATATGTTTCTTCTTCATAACGAGAAGCTAAACGGATAAATCGGTGAATATATTCGGCAAACCGAGCTCGAATGATAGATTCTCCATAATGGTTGTTGATAAGGGAGATAATCTACATCATATGAACGAGGAGCCAGCATGGTAGATTAGCAATCAAGGTTTTATGATTTGAAAGTGAACAAACAGTTACTTGCCTCTTCCATGAAGATTGCATCTGTGTCCCCCCAAGCACCCATTAGACCGTTCTTTCCCGTCGCTCCAGCTCCGCCAATAACTGAATCGCTTCTTCCTTGTCTGCCTCTTCCTTTCTCCGTTACCGTCGATATTCCTGCGTCCGCGCCCACCACGCCAAACTCCGAGGCAGGAAAAAGATTGTTTGTTATCACCGTTGCCATCGTTGTCATCGTCGGCGTTGCTGTCGATGGTGGGGATGATGGCTCTTCTGTATGAGATCTAGTCTGGCCTGGATCGTTGGAATCTTCTTCTACTACAGGAGATCCTATAGATGAAGAATTAAACATTGGCGATCCACCTCCTGCTGGCTGTCCCGAGCTGCCAGGAGTGTAGGGGGGCAAGTTTGGACTGGGTAAAGGGGCATCCGGTTTGATGTCCTTTGAAACGGTTATTCGACCGGTGTCGATATTGCAAAGAATGTCCCATCTGGAATGAAGGTCTTCAAATCGAGGATTGGTCACACCTGCTATAAAGCCAGGGCTGTACGGTTGTCGGTACAGTATATTAGCTGAGCCTCGTTTCAATGCTTGTAAATAGAATACACTTACACCTGTTCAAGCATGTCTAACCCGGCCAGATTTGCATATGGAAAACATCTAGCGGCGAATCCTCTGAAAACACTGCCGCTACCACTTCCTAACGCACAAGCGGCAAGGACCATAGTGGCGACTGCGCCTGCCTCTCTGCCATGCCCAAGAAAGATGATCCGGCGTTGAGAGATAAGCGCGTTGAAGAGAAGAATGATCGGGTGAGTCATTGGGCCGGATGTATGGAGAGATGGGATGAACGGCGCTGCAAAGGTGATATTTCCTTGAGGCGGTGGAGAAAACTTTTTAATGAGAGCGATAAGAGAGAACTGAAGTTGTTGAGGACCAAAGATAGAAAAATATCAATTAGCCTTGAAAAGAGCATAGCAAATGCAATGATTGAAGGATCAGGTACCGACTTCTCCGACTTCTTCTTCAAATAGAGTAAGTGGAATTTGTATCGGAAATGGTACAAACATCCCATCTAGTTTCGCCGATGTCTCAAAATACCTTGTATCTTTTGGAATTCCTTTCTTTGTTCTATCTACAGCTATGGGCAAAGGTGGGCCCACGCCATCAAATGCTGTCACTGCCAGGTTGAGGTTCAAAAAATCGGGTGTAGGCGTGTTTGTCCGTTTGGAAGAAGAAAATCCTGTCGACAATGGCAGGCCAAGGATTGAATCGGTGGAACCGGAGAGTGACGAGACAGAATACCGCGATACAGAAGTCACCGAATTCAACCGTGAATGACCCGAAGAAAAGCTCAAGGCAGTGGGTGAACGGTCGCCTTTCGATAACGGGGTATTGATCTTAGAAGGGGAAGCAGTCGAAGGCTTCAAATTTCGCTCAAGATTGCCCTGTTCAGCTTCGAAAGCAGGAGTAGAGGCCGTGGTCGCGGTCGATTGACGTTTAGCCTCAACATGGTCTGTTTGACCCAAGGATCCTGCTTGCTCACTATCCCACTGTGCCTCTTTGAACTTGTCGATCAACAGATCTCTACGCTCACTCGCGCGCAAAATAAGCTTTTCGTCCCTCGAAAATATAGGCATTCCACTAGTGTTGACACCGTTGAGCGCGTCAAAGAGTTTCTCGAGGACGTCGACCGAGGGTGACTTGAAATAGTCTTCGAGAGAAAGGATAAGCAGCCGCTAAGGAGTGAATGAGGAGTATATATGAAATACAGGGCATGTGAAGTCAACATATATGCGTTTGACCAAGGACGAGTATTAGTTATGCTTACCTGGTAGGCCTGGATCCATGGATGGGGGGTACAGATAGCGATTGCCTTGACTTCTGCTCCTCTATTATTATGAATCCAAAAAATCAGTGGACAGTTCAAGTCTATTGTATGAGTTGAAGAAAAAAAACAACAAGAGAAAAGGAGAGAAATCTGACCTTCTTAGTGCTTTGTCCTCTTTCATCATGACTGCGTTCAGCACATACAGAATCTCTTTCTCCTCCATTCCTTCAACAGCAAAGACTGATCTTCTCGAACCGTTACTGAGGCCGAAAGAGTCTTCGGTCGGATCGCCTAGGCTACTGAGAGCTTCCTGAGCAGTATCTCTAACGGTATTAGCTGGAACTTGGTTAAGGTAAAACACAGTATGGTCCTCCTTGTGTAAATGAGCTCCGTCCGGAAGCATAAGTTCTGCTAGCACACTAGAGGCAGCAAAAAGAGAGGAACAGATAATAAAATTCAGATTTTAAATTAGCTATATCGGAAAGGTAGAGCAGGAAAGGCTCTTGACATAAAAGAATCAAGAGAACATAGAGGACGTACTGGTTGTCGGCCGGTGTAACCGGATAAGGATACTGATGCTTGATGATTGAGCCTTGATCGATATCAAACTCAGCAACTAGAATAAACCTAACATGTTCATGAAGGGTTTGCTTATTTGTTTGGATGGGAGCAAGATGCTGCATCCTGTGTCCTTCTTCCTCGATGGGTACGTCGGGATGTTATCGAAGGATGAACCTAGAGGGCAGGGAAGGGAAGTTGAATAGATCGAGCAACTCGAGCCGTTTGTCCGGGATTGGGTGACTAACCCGACAAGCGGCTAAGCTCAAAACAACACACCGATCCTTCAAGATGAACCATGATGATCAAGATAATAGGATACGTAAGTTTGACAACATGCGCTATCGTCAACCAGGAGTATATAAGTGTATAGTGCGTTGAAGTAGATGTTGGATAATGCCACTCGAGACTTCAAGTCACAGAGAGTTCCAAGGAGATGGAGGTGGCTGGGTACATCTATCTAGTAACCGAAGGAAACATGAAAATACTATAGAACCTATCTGCATCTAATTCATCAGTTTATCCCTTTCTATGATCCTTGATGACTCTATGGTATGGATTTAATGAGATGATCATGAGAACGTAAAAAATACATGGGCGAAACTTGACTACACCTGTTCAAACAGAGTCTGTTAAAGACTATAGATATGTATTAGAAGAGACGACAAAGAGACTACAAAAAGTTCTAATAAACTTTCCTACTGGCGACAAGAAGGAAAAAGAAAAAGAGAAGAAAAAAGAAATCACTACGTTATTGTTCTCTATCAACCATCATCCAGATTCATCTCTTCTTTAACTCATCGTTCCTTCTCTCTTTTCAATCTTCATCTCAAATCATATACAACAGCCATGGATATTGACATGTCTCTCGATGACCTCGCGTCCAAGAACAAGAAGACATCTAACAACTCTAACCGAGGGGGTCCTGCTAGAAGGGGTCGAACCGTCTCTGGTGGAGGAGCTGGCCGAGGAGCCGACAGAGTGGCTGGTGGTGTTCCATACGCTGTACGTTTGTTGAACTATCTCTGTTTTTGTCATCTAGTCTGACTAGTTTCTTTTTTGAATTTGTGCTTCGTGATAATCTGCTCATTTCCTGACCTAAAATTGTCTTTCTCGACTTCTCGTCTTAGCGTCCTCCTCCCGCATCGACTGATGCTCCGTGGCGACATGATATGTTTGGAGGAAAAGGTGGCCGTCAGGGTGGTCACGTCCCATCTGATACACAGACTAACCCGTCTGCTAAGCTCAAGATTGAAGGTCTTCACTACGAAATCCAAAACTTTCAGCTCGAGGTATGTTCTCAACTATTCTTTCTTCCTTCAGACTCGACGCGTCGTAGGCTCGCCTAGCAAGTTTTTAAAACGTTCTTGTCGTTTCTCCTTGTTTCTTTAGAAAATCTTTTCCCAGGCAGGTAAGATTGCCGAAGGACCATCGATATTAGTAAGAACCCAGTTCCCCCACTTTTGACCGATCCAGATCCATTTCAACACTAGCTTCAGCACCAGCACCAGTACCAGCACCCCTTCCCTCTTTTTCGCCTTCCACTGTTTCCATTTCCTGTCGTTCTATCGCATGTCTTGAGACCGATTCATCTCATCTCAAGATAACATATCGCAGGATAACTTTCGTCGTGTCGATTGGAAAGTGAAAGTGATTGTATGCCACTTCCACTTGTCTTCCTCCTCTCCTTCCCTTTGCGCCGGGTGCTGGCTGGTGTGTTGGATCTCGGGCAAGAAATTGAAAGAATACAAAGATGGAAACCCCAAAGAGAGAAGAACCTTTTTTAAAGTGACGCAAGTTTTTACTTTGACTTTCTGCGTCATCAGGTAAGTCTCACTGGTTACTATTTCTTCCATGTTTGCGTGTTTGATTCACTAAATAAATAAATAAACCATTCTTTTATGTTTGATTTGCACTTGATATCCAGTACGATCGATCAGGCCGGTCCACCGGGGTTGCTTACGTGACTTACGCCGCTGTGTCCGACGCCAAGCTGGCATTTGAGAAACTTGATGGTCAGAAAGCCAACGGTACGTGTTTTCTTTCTCAAGTCAGAAAAACTTGAACCCAAATTCATCTCTTTTGTTTACATCAACAGGGGAACCCATCAAGATCACGTATGCTCCCGTCAGATTGCCCCGGAATGGACCTGCCCGGGCTACCGGACCGGCTGAGGGGAAGCCTCTGTTTGGCCGACTCGGAGGGTTGGTCGGAGGAACTGATGCGCCTTCTTCTGCGTATGTTTCATAACTCTTTTCTGTCAGCGATGTGTTTGTGCATAGAATCTACAAGACTGGCTGTATTTACGAAACCGACTGCTTTGCCATGGAACCTGATCCAAATATACAGTCGAGGCAAAGACATCAGAGGACCGAGAACAGGTAACCCTAAGGCAAACGACGGGCCTTCTGTTGCTCGAGCAGGTGGAGCCGGGAGAGGGGGCAGGGAAGCCCGAGGCGGACGAGGAGGAGGCGGGGGCGGAGGAGGAGGAGGGAAAGGAAGGGGTGCAAAGAGGGGACCGGCTACCCAGGATGCGCTGGACAAGGAGCTTGAGGCTTTCATGAAGAGTGACACTGTACGTATTCGTTCTTTTCGCCTTTTTGCAGTTCCTATCTTTCTGACTACCTGACTGTCGCTCCTTCTGATATCGTCTGTCTATCAGCCTGCTTCTGCTTCTGCTCCTGCTCCTACCGCGGAGACAAACGCCATGGAAGAGTAGATCTCGGGGTAATTCTTCTCTTCCTTTTTCGTCTTTGCGCGAAAGTTTCCTTTCTTTTGTTTATCCTTCTCCTTTGTACATTTAAATCGAATATTAAGATTTTGAAAAGACCGCGCATAGAATGGGACGTTCGGATATTAGTAGATCAACTATACCTTTTTCCTTTCTTTAAAAATAAGGAGAAACCAACGATATTCTTATTGCCAGTCGTGATTTATAGTAGAAATAGAATCAGGCGCAGACTTGTACATCGCATTTCTCCAGACGTTGAAAGACCAGGAGATTGATTTCCTATTATACGATCAGCCAGCTCTCGATGCGAGATACTCTCTCAGTTTATCTGTCATACCCATTGGCCTCAGCGTATGACATGATCGAAAATACGAAATCTTGTACAAGGGTCATACTATATTTCCCATCCGTGTTTTACTTCAAACCTATCAGTGTTTATCCATCGACCATCGTGCCCTTCTTCCCTTGTATGCTCTCTCTACAGGCTCCTTTCCTCGGGAGAAACCTTTTGGGAGCAGAAAGTTAGAAAGGGAAAGCAGCCGAACAGAGTGTGACCTGGGTGGTTCGGACACCCATCTTGCCGTGTCGGGTCGTCTTCTTTTTATCTCGGTTTCCTAGGGCAAGACTGCCTCGCATAAACTGAACCACAGTTGTTTTGTTCTAGAAAATAGGATGAGAATATAAAGCAAGAAAAAGAATGGATCAGTCTTCTTGAATCGAACAATGGTGATTATAAAAAGAAGATGCTAGAGAATAGAGGAAACTATCGAGCGAGAAAGAAAAAAAAGGACTTGTAAACGAACCTTTTCAACATGGGTCACTCCTCCGATCGTGATCTTGATTCCCGTCACCGGCCTAGCCAACTTTCCCGTTGCGACATTTCCCAATGCTTGAGTCAATCCAGAAAGAACCTGAGAAGATCTGTTTGTCTGGCAATGTAATGAGACTGAGTCGGCCAATGTCTGAGCGGACATGTACGGGTACTTCAATCGGACTTGCTGAAGCTGTGGTCCGGAAGGATACTGCTTTTTGAAGGTGACAATGTGTTTATTTGGCGAAGTGATGACCGGCAGATCATGAACGTTTGGGAGCTTCTGTGCTCGTAGACGAGATGACAGTCTGTTCATCTTGGCCTGAGGATTATACGAAGAGTATGTGTGTACGTCCGAGGTTGGATTGGATGGAAAGCGTAGAAGGACAAGAAGGTGAGAAGCACCAGACGGAAGAATGGTTACAGGCGAGATGGTTACGGTCATGGGGTGATGAGCTACGGTTAGTCACCCTATAAATCTCGCTTATAGGCGCTGCTTATGTAATCATCCCCCCGCGCCCATCCATCGCACCATAACCTTCTTTTCTCTGTTCTGGGCTCAACGACTTCTTCTCTTTTTACCTATTGTTTTGCCGTTGCGTCCTTTTCTTTTCTCAAGATGACAGAATCTTCTTCAGAAGTTAGACAGCGCAAGCAGCCAAATGGGACATCAAATGGTCAAGCTCTTAATCCAAACGGACGTTTCGTTCCAACCGAGGCAGGCAGGAAGAAAGATATCGAAGCAGATACTCATAAGAGTTACGAATTCGGAGGACCACCCGGTGTGATTGGAATGATGGTTGGGTTCCCTATGTTGATGTGTGCGTTTCTGTTTTGATTGTTTTGTGAGCATGTTTAAGCGTGACCGTAGACTGATGAGTTCTGTTTTGCCTTGTACTTCCTTGAATTCCCTCGTGGCATGGACCGATCATCATCGTCATCATCATGTTGTTCTTTTTTCTTTCTTTCTTTTTTCTGCTTCGCGTTCATCAATGATTGGGTATGGGTTTCATTTTAACAACAATAAAAAATAGACTACCTCTGGGCCTGTCTTTGGTACTACCAAGGAAGATTCGTTCATCCTTCGTCCGTAGAAGATATCAAGCCTTTCCTCCGAACAATGGCCGCGCACATTCGAGAGGTATCGACGTTCATGTTCTGTTTTCAAGTCTATCTGGTATAGAAGTGCCTTGCGACGCGTTGTTATATCTTTATGCTGACCGCGTCAACTATACGACACTTCTTGAATCACTTTCTCATCCCTCAACCACTCTTTGTTCCTCTGGTTTCACTCTTCCCATCATTGCTGTACTTGACGGCGATGACTCGATAGGACGCATATCCTACTGCTTGGGCGGTCAAGTCATACCTTGGACTCATGGCTTTCCAACTCTTACTCGCGTTCATCGTCCCTGGCAAAAAGCAAAATGGTGAATAACGTTTTCCATTACTCAGTTTTACTCTGTAGGCCCATAGTGATTTGTTTGTCAAAAAAAATGACAGGTCTCCCCGTCGCATCGCTCAACTACAAGACCTTGGTCTACCACTGCAACGCGATCGGCTGTTGGTACATCACCCTCATTACCGCCGGAATAGTGCACTACTTTGACATTTTCGATTTGACGACTGTGATCGATAACTTTGGACCGCTTATGACGGTCGCGATGATCGTCGGGTTTGTCTTGACAACCGCTGTGTACTTTGGTTCGGTCTTCTTGGGCTGGGGAGGACAACCCATCCGGATGAGCGGAAACTTTTTTTATGACTACTTTATGGGCGGTATGTATGATCATTTCTCTTCTCGATACGATGATCATTCAACCGATTGACCCTTTTCTGGTCTTGTGGCTTGTACCTCCTTCCCCTAGCCGCGCTCAACCCTCGAATTGGCTCTGTTGACCTCAAGATGTGGCAGGAAGTTCGAATCCCTTGGGTTCTTCTCTTCATCATTGCGCTCTCTGCCACTCTCAAGCAGTACCGAGAGATAGGCTACGTCACCGCCGTATGTTTTCTTTCTGCTTGGTTTGTCTGCATGCCCACAATTCCTGATATCCAGAACATCTACTTCTTCCTCGTATATGTTATCAATCACAGAACATGGCCTTCATGCTTTTGGCCACAGCGCTGTACATGAACGCGTGTGCCAAAGGAGAAGAAATGATTCCTACCACAATGGATATGATTCATGAGAAAGATGGGTTCATGTTGACCTTCTGGAACTTTGCCGGTTGGTTTCTCCGCTCGCTCATATTTTCTCGTGGCTATTCGCAACGTTGATGCTCACCATCCTTCATCTCTTTGCCCTATTCAGGAGTGTACGTTTTAGTTGGGCGTAAGTGATCAAGTCTAGACAAGATGCGGTGTTCTGATATCTTGTTCCTCTTGATCTGTTTCTACTCGCCGATCCGTTCAGTCCTTTTACATACTCGTACTCGATCCTCTACCTTCACCGAACCAACCCTGAGGTCTACAAGATGTCTACCCCTGCTACTTTCGGTCTCTTTGGGTTTGTGCCTCTCTTTCAAGTTCTTAAATAAGCGAAGACCATTCGAGTCTGAAGCGATCGCTATTCTCTTCCTCTTGGATCTTAGTTTGCTTCTCTTGGCTTACTATATCTTTGATACCGGTGAGTCTCTCGGCCTATAATACTATCCATGTTTGAATCATACCAAGTCTGAACTTTTTTTCCTCCTTTGTTTCCTGTAATTTCACTTTATATCGCATCTAGCAAACTCCCAAAAGTCCATCTTCCGAATGGAGCAAAACGCAGACTACGTCCCTCGAAAGGCGTTCCCTCAGCTGCCTTGGAGGCGAGTGAACAACCCGACGTTCATTCAAACTCAGCATGGCAGCAAGCTTCTTACTTCCGGCTGGTACAAGTCAGTTCTTTTTGTCTTTTCATCGAGGCTTTTTTTTTTCTTTTTTTTTCTTCCTTTCTTTCTTTCTCAACTTTTATGTGTTGATCAATCATCTGTTGCTGGCGTTGTCATGTGCTGTGTTTATTACAACAATCAGATTTGCCGTCAAGCCTGTACGTACATCTCGAAACCCGTGCATCTTTTTTCTCTTTTTTCTCCCTTCGAAACACCGAACTAAGAGCGTGATTGAACATCAATTCTATGAAAACAGCACTACACCGCCGATCTGTAAGTTTATACAAGTTCTTTCATTAAACGACTCGTTCACTTGTTTATCTTTCTTCTTTTTCGGAAATCAGAATTCAATCTTTGACTTGGGGTCTCTCTACCGGTTTATCTACCCCTATCGCTTACGTACGTCTTTTGTCATCGTTCATCCGATTCGTCCCAAGACGCTTGATGAACCCTCTGAAAAAAGAATGATCATCGACCTGACGTTTTCGTCTTCCGCTTTATTCCTTCTCTTGGTCGTTGGGGAACGTCGATTTGGTCCGGTTGATCTCTCAACAGTTCTACCCTGTTTGGTTCATCATCGTTCTCATCCACCGATGCGGTCGAGACTTTGAGAAATGCGCAGCTAAGTACGGAAAGGATTGGGATCGTTACATGGCCAGTAAGTTATTTCCTTCTCTCCCTTTCTTTACGTTCTTTTTTCGTCGCTTTCAGTCTCTTCCCGTGGGCGATTAGAGTTGTGCATGGAACAAAACAAACTAATATTTTGACGTGAACCTGATCGTGCAGTCGTCAAGTACAAGTTCATTCCTGGAGTGTATTAAACAATCGCCACGCTTTGTCTTCCAAAAGAAAACTCGCATCCTCTCTCACCCCTTTGAATGTTGATGTATGAAAAAGTATAGACAGAACACTCATCGTTCCTATTTCGTTATAGATAGTCTTGATTCAGATCTCAATGCCTGTTTCTTTCTCAGCAGTTGTAAAACTTTGTGCTCTGTTTCCGTTCACAAAACCTATCGCATTCGAATCATTTGAACATGGCGTGTGAATGCATAGGCAATTTTATATCGATACAGAGGGATTGATGATTGGACACAGAATTGATGATGACAAAATCATGCTGGTGCTGGCTTTCGTCACTTCTTAAACCTTCACGGTGGCTCCGACGATCTTTTTGGCGGTCTCAAGCTCGTGACCGTTGAGGACAACAAGCTTTCCGGGCTAGAAAAGAAAAGGTCGATTCGTGTCAACTTGAGTCTTCTTGTGACGTCCTTACAACAAAACCACAGTATGTAAGAAATTTAAGACGGACCTGGGCAACGGAACCAGTGACAGCAGAAGTGACAACGTCGATCGACTTGGTCACAATGTTCTTCTGCTCAGTAAAGTATCGAATCTCCTTCGGGGTAACTACATTGAGGATACGAAGAGGTCAACACTCATCTGATCGAAACGAGAAAGACTGAATCAGACGTACCTTCGATTAGCTCGATTCGAGGATCGTCAGCCTCTCCGGTGTGTTTTCCATCTCCAAGATCTCCAAACCAAGCCTAGAAAGTTAAATACAAACAATGAGATCAGCTCAATTCGACTGCAACTGATACAATGTGTCGAAAAAGACAACGTACCTTGAGGAGAGGAGAGTAGAGCTCCTTGATTCTCTCTCGATCGTCGGAGACATTGGCAACACCAGCGATCGATACCCAAGAAGTGTTGGCCGAGTTGTAGTATGAGATGTTGACGTGCTGATGATTGTTAGGTCGAGATAATGGTCAGTTGAAGGGTCTCAAAGTGGAAATGATCTTGTATAATGACTGAACGCAGACCTTATCCTTCTCGATTCCATCAAACTTGCCACTCTGGGAGTTACCGAAAAAAGTAAACTTCAAGTGGTCCATGGAGGCTACGAGACGGGATGAGAACAATGTACATGAGACAATCTCCTTTCAAAAACTCTGGTGTATAGAACAAGAGCGTATCATGATGCACATACAAGGGTACATGGCTCGTGAATGGAGTTCCTCCGAGTCGGGAGCTCGAGTTGTGAGCATAGCGGTCTTTACTCAAAGTAAAGAGAATAAGCTTATGCATGCATGTTGATGGTTGCGTATACTAATACAGTTTGCTCGACTTACTCCAACAGACTTGATGACACCCAAGAGTCCATCGACCTTCCTGTATACAGCACAGCAAGGAGAGAAGAGAGAACAAACCAGTCAGCATGGATGTTTGCGCTGGGCGATGCGGCCCACCCCTTCAATGAAATGAAAGAGTTGCTTACTGTTTGACGTTGGGGTCGTCGCTGTTAGTAGCAGTGTAAGGATCTTGGCCAGCCTGTGTAGATGCGATCGGACGGGTCATTGTCAAGCGACGGGCAGGGTGAGCAAACGTAGGTCGATTAGAGAAGGATGGTGCGGGAGACCGAAAGAGAAGCGACGTGAGCGGTGATATGGATGAATTAGAGACGAGAACGGATGATGAGCGGATAGAGAGGAGACGCACAGACATATTAACGAGAGAGATGGAAGATGCGAAAGAAGAAAAGGATGAAGTTGAAGAGATCGGTTTCCGAGTTGTAAAAAAAAGAGAGGAGATGTGGAAGTTAAGAAGGAGAAAAGAAAAGGAGCAGGAACAGGAAAAAAAAAAGGTACAAGATGGGAATTCAGGAACAAGGAACCAGGAACCGATCGATGATGTAATGGATTCGATTGATTCATTAACCACGTGATCGCTCGTAACCATGATCACACACATACACACGCACACACTCACTCTCTCACGATCATCTTCAATCTTATTCTATCTCCTTCCAGGTCTCATCTCCTTCGTTGTGTGTTCTTCTCATACAACACTTCCTATCTACATACAGACATCATGCAGGGAATCAAACTGCCAGATTCTCTTCCAGCCGAACTCAAGGCGGCAGACCTTCTATTGAAACGAGCGAAAGAGCTCAAGACGCATGACCCCGTGATGTGTTACTGGTGTATGTATCCATCTATTCTTCTTGCCATCACTGGCTCCTGAAAAGCTGGTATGAATTACTGATCGAGGAGTATGACGCGCTTGGTACGTTGTGTTTGGACTAAATCTCAGGCTGCTACAGAGCGGCTCAGATCGGAGTCGCAGATAAGCGGACTAAGGAAGGAACTTTGGCCCTGCTTGATTTGCTAGACGCGCTCGAAAGTGTACGTATGGTGTTCTCCAAGCCTCCTTGGGGCGATGACGTTCAAATCTGATTCTTTGTTTGTAAATCACGGTTCCCTCAGATGAAGAACCTGATGAAAGACAATGATGCAGTGACAAATGAAATAGCTGGTCAAGCCTACGTAGAAAACTTCGCGCTCAAAGTTTTTGCATCCGCAGATGACCAGGACAGAGAAGGTAAAGCGACCCCGTGAGTATCTTATCACTTCTTGAAATTGAAAGAACCAGCAGATACTCAAGGTGTTAATCTTTCCCTCCTTATCTTCATCGAAACTTAGGGCTACCGTGAGGTCGTTTCTGGCAGCTGCTACATTCATCGAGGTTGGCAAGTCGTTTGGCGATGGCGAGCTAGATGCCGAAGTAAACATCATCTCTCTTTGCACCCATTGATCGTGCATTCCTTACACTAATTCCTTTTGTTCATGCTTTGTTCTTGCATCAGATGGAGGCAAAGCTAAAGTACTCCCGATTCAAAGCTGCTTCTCTCTCTAAAGCGTTCAAAGCAGGTATCACACCTCAACCTGGCCCACCTCCGACATCAACTTCAACGGCCGACGAGTCGACGTTCCCTGTTCTTCCTCCGTCCCCACCGATCTTGCCATTGGTAGTAGACCGTACAGAAGAAGAAGAGTCTCAAGCGAGACACCTGATGAGCTGGAGTAATGCTGCTTCGCCAGGCGTAGATGAACCAGACAAGTCTTTGGATCCAAATGAAGTGGTAATCTTGGACGAGGAGGCCGAGGCTGGAGAGAGGAAGGATGTGGAAAAGGTGTTGGGAGGAGAATCGCCTTCTACCGGCGGATTTTTTTCGAGGAAACGAAGAGACTCTAGTAACCTCAAAGTACGATTTGCCGAGCGTGGGGAGGATGACGAGACCGAGGGAAAGAAGGAGAACGGAGAAAAGAAAGAAGGAGAAGAACCCTCGACTGCGCCCATCGTTCTTGATCACGAAGACATCGATAGCAACCTTCTCAAACTTCCTTCTCCTCCTCAGCCGTTCGATCCCGAGCAAATCAATACAAATGGAGATGCCGACTTAGCCACTCCATCTGCGCCTCCATTCGAACGTTCTCGCACCCCCTCTCCAGTTCCTCCAACTTTTGCGACCAACGTGATCCCTTCGACCCTTGGTTCAGCCCCACCACCAATCCAACCGATCTCACCTGACAAACCTCACTCGATCCAGATTTCTCCGCTCCCTCCTTCGGATCTATCTGCTCCGCCTCAACCCCCTGATTTCTCGATACCCCCTACTTTTTCCAATCCGTCTGCACCTTCTGTCGCTCCTATCGCGCGCGAATCGAGAAACACCCATGTTTCCTATCCTCCTCCTCCTCTGCCGCCGCCGCCGCCAGCTCCAGCTCCGGCTCCGGCTCCGACTTCAATCGAACCGGTAGAATTAACGATCGAGTTGATCGAACGTGCTCAGAAACACGCGAGGTGGGCGATCAGCGCGCTCAATTACGAAGACGGCGACACTGCTAGAAAAGAGTTGAAGGAGGCTTTAAGACTATTGGGTTGAGCGCCCTCCTCGTCTTTGTTTTCTTTTTCTTTTCTTTTTTTCCGAGTTCGAGTTTTATATCATCACTTTTCCCCCTCTTTCCCTTGTGTCTTGTCTTTCTTGTTTTCTTATCTCGTTCTTCTGCCCAGTTTTTTTCTTATCACTCTCTATGTCTCTTCTCAATGTAATACTTAATCTATGAAGATACAAACCCCTTGGTATGTTTAATTATATTTTTCTTCACTTCTGATAAAAAAAAGCATCATCTAGATACATCAAGAAACCAAGTCGGAGAAAGATAACGGAAAACAAGAAAACATAACGAGACATGAATCTGATAAAAGAGCGGTATAAGATGAAGAGTAGCGAAAGTTTGGGGGAGGGGGAGGGTCTGTATGTAAGGGATACACAAAACGTTCAATAAGATGGGACAAGGTGGGAAAAGCACAGGAACGGCAGAGTCCAAGAAAGGACTCCTTTTTTCTTCTTCTTCTTCGGATCATTTAATCGAGCTCATCGGCGTCCATCTCCTCAACAACAGCCTCCGGCTCACCCTCGGTCTTCTCCTCCTTGGCCGGTGGGGGGGTCTCGGTCTTGGGGGGAACGGCAACTCGGGGCTTAGGTCGGTTAAGGATACCAGCAGAGAAGTACATGACCTCGTCTCGTCGCTTGAGGATCTCCTCAGAAGTCATCGCCGGGTTGACGTTCTTGGGTCGCTCGGCCTGCTTGGCCATGTTGTTGTCCAACCACGAGGCGGCAAGAGCGTTCTTCTCGATAACGGCCTCGATGTCTTTGGCATCAATGTGAGCGTACTTCTCGTCTCCGCTCTGGGCCTTCTGCAAGAAATCGTTGGTGACCTCCCTCAAGGCGGAAGCAGCCTTTGGCCTGGCCTCGGACTCGTTGTATCGGAGAGCGATGGGGTTTCCGACAGCCTTGACGGTGTCCAACTTGGCAACGTAGGCAGACTTGGTGGCATCCTCACCCTCCTCAGTGTAGAGCCAGTCCTCAGAGTCCTGGAGCATGGAGAGGAGCTTCTCCTTCTCCTCGGCCTGAACATAGGCGGCGTATCGCTCGTCGAGCTTTCCTCGCATGTCGTAGACGTACTCCTCCAAAGCGTTCTTTCGCTCCTCGGTCTCGATGACGAGCTTGTCGGAAGCACCCATCTGACCCTCCTTCTCCCTGAACACGTTCACGGCCTGCTCCTCAAGTCCGGCGTAACCGGTGACGACCGGGACGTCGGTCTTCTTGACGACGACCTTCTTCTTCTTGGGCTCTTCAGGAGTGGCCTCGGCTCCGTCAACGGCGGGAGCAGCGTCAGTGTCCATAGGGGCTGGGGCGGCAGTGTCCTCCTTCTCGATCTCCTCGGTGGTGTAGGCACCCTCGAAGGAGAGGATACCGTGGAGGTTCAATCTGGCCTTAACCTTGACGGTAGCAGGCTCACCGTCGGGTCCGGGCTTGACGTCCTTGAAAGAAGCTCGGCCGATCCAGGAGTTGACCGATCCGGGCAGGTTCTGGGGCTCGGCATAGGAGGCCTCGAGGTCGAAGGGGCCGGTTCGGGAGAAGGTGAGAACCTTGGTGGAAGGGATACCGTTAAGAGCGGGGAAGACCAAAAGCTCGGTCTCATCGTCTCCGGGGGCGACAACGTCGTCCTTGGCCCAGGTAACCTTGATGGGGTACGAGTTGATGTCGTGAACGGCGAACTCTCGGACCTTGAAGACAGGGGAGAGAGTGGCGCAGGCGAAGGTGGCTCCTCGGGCGATGGCCTCGTCCTGGTTGAGAGTAGCTCCGAGGGTCTTACCAGGGAAGAGAGCGGAGATTCGCTCCTTGATGGCGGGAACTCGGGAAGATCCTCCGACAAGCTCGACAGAGTGGATCTCCTCAGCGGTCAATCCAGCGTCCTTGAGGGCGGATACGATAGGGGCCTGGACTCGGGAAAGCACGTCGGCAACAAGTCCCTCGAACTCGACTCGGGTCAACTTGGAGGCGGCGTCAATGTCGTTCATGATGGACTCGACGTTGATGGGGGCCTCGGGGTTGGCAGAAAGGACCTTCTTGAGCTTCTCGCAACCGGCAGCAAGTCGGAAGATGGCCTTGGGAGAGGAAAGGACGTCGATCTTGTACTTGGTCTGGAATTCTTTGGCAAAGTGCTGGACAAGAGCGTAATCGAGATCTCGTCCTCCGAAGTGTCGGTCGTAGGCGGAAGAGAGAATTCGAAGCTGACCCTTGGAGAAGGCGGCGACGGCGACAGACAAGTTGGAGTGTCCGACGTCGATGAAGACGACGTTCTTGGCAGCCTCGGTCGACTCGGGGAGGTCGGTCTTGGTGATACCCCATCCAAGGGCGACAGCGGTCAAATCGTTGATCAATCGAAGCGAGTTCAAGCCGGCGATCTCGGCGGCGTTGAGCATGGCTCGTCGCTGAACGTCAGTGAACCATCCGGGAACGGCAATGACGACGTCAGTGACGGCAGATCCAAGCTCGGCCGAAGCCTGATCTCGAAGTCGTCCGAGGTACATGGCGACGAGCTGGGTAGCAGAGAATGTGGTGGGCTCTCCGAGGTACTGAACCTGTACATCGAGAAGGAAGAACTTGGTCAGTTTGAAGTGTTGTTTTTTTATTAGGGAAGACAGATACAATTCCTACGAACCTTGACTCCGACCGATCCGTCGACATCAACAAGCTCGGCGTTAATGAACTTTTTCTCGACCTCCTGAATCTCTGTAGATGGAGAAAAGATTGAGTATGTGGTGAGTTTGTGAATCAGAGATGAACATAGAGGTTGAGAATCGAAAGGCTGTATGAACGAACCAGGGTCATCGAACTTTCGTCCAATCAATCGCTTGAGGGATCCGATGGTGTTCTTGAAGTTAGAGGTCTCAGCCGTCTTGGCGGCCTCACCGATATATCGCTGTCGAGGAGTGAAGGAGACGAGAGAACTTTTGGAGTGGAGAAAACCGATAGGACGTTAGCTGGAAGCGTGAAACCCAAGGAAGAACAAAAGGAACAGAGACTGTACGAACGGAGTAGCTCGGTTCGAGACTTCGTTGACCTGTGTATAGAAGAGAACGAAGTGTATTCGTTAGACAATGTGTTTTCAAGTTGGTACAGGATGAAGAGAGAAAAAGAAAATAGAAGAACAAAAAAAGAGGGAGAGGAAAGCGCCGACGTGGCAGAACTTACGATGATGTCAATTCCTCTGTAGAATTTTGAGAAGAAAAAAAAATGATGCCAATCAGTATTTCTGGTTATAATACTACGAGCTTACATCATGTAAAGAAACTAGTGAAAGATTCTAGAAGCACGGACCCTCGTCGAGCAACTCCAATCTAAGCGATAGAACGAAGAAAGGAAAAAGAAATAAGAAAAAAAAAAGAAAAAAGGAACGCAAGGCGACTGATGAGTTTGACTGTTCTAACTTTCCAACTTTTAAGGAAAACTAGATATTGAACGTACTTTAGAGGAAGCGTTTCCAAGATCAAGACCGACGACAGATGCCTAATTGATGGTAGCATATATCCAATGATTGGTTGACCGAGAGACACAAGGAAGAAAGAGAAAAGAACAAGGGAAGAAAGTGAACGATAAAAAAATAAAAATGAAAATCAGCCCTGATAGGAACACGAGTGTCTAATCTTTTAGTAGTAGACAGGGCCGAAAGGATGAAATTGTCTAGGGACAACAAAATCCAAGGCGATCGAACGCAAGATTAAGGCGAAACTGAAAGAAAGAAAAAGAAAGAGACATACCATTATTTTGTATAGTCTAAAAGAGAAAGTGAAAGTGAAAAGAAAGAAAGAAAGGAAAAAGAGGGATAGATGGAATAAGTGTGTGTATGTGTGAGAGTGTGTTTGGTGGGTGGTGAGTGTTAAAAGTGGGAGATACAAGTAAAGGTAAGAATGGTATTAACTCTATACGAGACTGACTATGAAAACGTCACTAGAGAATTTCATCTTTTTTTTTACTGGGCGACTTGACAGTTTTTCTTTTTTCTTTTTTCTTTTCTTTTTTTCTTTTTTTTTTCCATCGTCTTCTTTTTTTTTCTGCTGCAAGTTTTTTTCCTTAAGAAAAGAACGCGAAAGAACCTGATCGAAAATCTCCAGGGCTTTACTTGGGGGTCACGTGACCATGATAGAGAGTGTAACCACCATCATGGTAGCCGTGAGTCGGATGCTTACATACTCGCTTACGTACACGTTCACGGGCTAGCCCGACCATGTGTTTCTCATTCGATCTTGATCATGATCGTTGATGGATTTGGGTTCTTTTTGGGAAAGTGAATCAACTCAGCTCACTTGTACAACTAACATACCCACTGACCATGCTCAGAAGACCACTCTTTCTTTTCGTGTTTCTTTTTCTTTCGTTATCACTAGTCAGTCTGTTCAGAGTGTCCCTTTCTCTGTGTATATACATATATCGTTCTTTCTTGATCGCGGATCCGCTCTGATACTGACGGAATACTCCTTTATACAGCTCGTTCAACCAGCGAATGCAGCCTCAACGACCCAGCTAGAACTAACATACTGTAAATGTATCTGCTTTCAAAACTCGACAATCATTCCTCTCTATCTACCAAACGATCGGAAACATCCCTGTGCTACTTGTACAAAGGCATTTTGTCTCGTTCGTTTATTTAGCCTTCTCTCTTCGTCTCTTCTCTTTTCTTTCCTTTTCTTTTCTTTCCTTTTCTTTTCTTTTCTTTTTTTTCCTTGGATCAAACACTAGTCATGTGCTAATATCATTTCGTTTGGTTTACAATCAACTACAGGATCAGAAACTAGCGATCTGCAAAGATGCTTCTCTAGGCCATATCAATCTTGACATCACCTCCGGTACAGAAGGAGATGTCGAAGCTCGATGTTTCAGTCAGTCCTTCCTGCGGTTTCTCTTCTTCTTCCAAACCTAGAGATTATCCAATTCTGACTAGACCTCCTTGCTCTTTATCATTATCCTTCGCTTTGGTTATAGAGAGAGGCTCGCCAAGAGACCAAGCTATTCTCACTCTCTTTTTGATCATAATATTCGGTCTGATCTTTGTTGCCTTCGCGAGGCCTAGGATGGAAAAATTAGGTTGGACTTTCGGTAAAGGATTAAGCAGTTGGAAGGTCTGGTCTTTTTTCTTTTTTCTTCTTTTTTTCCTTCTTGTTTCTTTCTGTTCTTCCCCCATGCTCCTTATAAAAATAGAAACGCTGACTATCAAAATCTTTCATATACGGCCTCGATCTCGGTCAATAAAAACAGGACGTTATCCCGAGCAGGTCAAACGTTCAACCAGAAACTAGACAACAATACGCGCCGGTGTCCGTTGGGTCGTGAGGTTCCATCGGGTTTTTTTGTCTTTCTCTCTTATCTACTCTCCATATCCTTATATACATATACATTTTGGCACTCTTCTTGTTCTATCCTTCCTTCTAATTTTATCTCTCTTCATGACACACTTTCTTTGCCCCGGGTGATTCCATTGAACGACAAGTTGAAGAAACATTAATGAGAATAGATGAATATCGTATCACAAATGATGAGCAAAGATGTAGAAAATCGGCTGAAACATAAATCACAAAACACGAAAGAGATTGAAGCCGACAAAACACATACACAACGCGCATGACGGAATGAAATCAAACCAAACCTATAGAAGATCACACAAGACTTCGGGTCAACCGCTACCGTAGATCGAGAGATCCTTCATCTCGGCTAACACGGTCTCCACCTGAGAGTCCAACATTCCAGACGCGTACTCATCCCTGACGTTGTCCGCAAAGTACCTAAAGTTTCACGAATGAAAAGAAGAGTCCCGTCAGCCATGTCTTTTCTTTACTTTTTCTTTTTTTTTCTTTCTCGTTTTCCATGTATCCTTCCTTCTCCTTCATCTTTTCTGGTCCATCTAGACAAATGGAGCAGACTCACCGCTGGACACCACTCATCTTTTCATAGCCCTCCTCCGCAAACTTCAATTGGCATCGAACCATCGACTCAAAGCTTGGATCCAGGTAAGGCACTCGAAGCTCCACCATCTGGGGTAACCCCTCCAGCAACGTCGAGTTCATCACCTCGTACACCGCCTCAGCCTCGTCGTTCTCTTGTTGAGCCTAAGAGAAGGTTCACGGAGAAGGAGAAAGCAGATATTAGTTCACGTTTTGAATGGATATTCACAAGAAAACTCTCCCCTTGTTCTCAAACTACGAGAGCACACATTGTCGGCAAGACAGAGCACATACCCTTGGAAGCTTGGTAACATCGTCGTTTCCCTTCTCGGCTAGCTTACGCATGCGTGTACGAGCGGCGTCGTAGTCCAAAAGCTATTTGGAGAAAGAAACAGTCAAGCCGGTCGGTCATGACTGTAAAAAGAACCATGTTCGAGACAGCCCTCCAGACGAACCTTCTTGTTTCTCTTTTCGATGGCGGCATTGACCATTTGAAAGTATGAGCAGAACCTGCCGATAGGCTCAAGCACCGTATGTCGATATGGTTGATCCTAGGCACCAGTAAGCCCCAAGATAGATTTTCATTCAACCCAGGTCAGTCATCTTTGCACACTTGCTTGGTCAAACGTAAAGTCAGACAGGATAGGAAGGACCGACAAGATCTCTGCCCACACCGGTATCAAGCTCGTCGACCGCTCTTTTGTACGCGTGTCCAGCCATTGCTCCATCCGACGTGAGTTCTGCAGCAGAATAAAACAACTCGATCGTCTCGGCCAGTCTAGACTCGGACGAAGTCATCGCTAGGAATATTCAATCAAAACGTCGGAAGTTCAGTTATTAGATTCGTCATGGGAACGCTACGCAAAGTATACAAAGTGCACGAACCCCGCATAGCGTCCAAGTAGGCTTTGGCGTCCTTGTGTAGAGAATTAAGCTCCTTTTCCAGCCTGATAGGATCCCCAACCAAAACATGTTCAGTCGCACCTACATTTAGAGGCCAGATTGAAACAACACTCACACTCGATATTTTGCGACTTCACTATCAAACTCGTTATCAACAGTCCGGTCGACCTGACCCGTCTTTTGCATTAACGTCGTTCCAGCCCGGTTACTAAGAACGTCCAATGCAGTATCGATAACACGGTCGGCATGAGCTCAGAAGAGAAAGAAGATTTTGTGGAAGAACCGATGAGTGTACACTCACAAGCTCTTCTTTAATCTGTTGTTTGAGTAGGTTTACACGAGAAAAACGAGCTCAAAAGGATTAGGAAAATGTCAATATCCATCACCAGGACTGGGGATCAGCTTACCCATTCCTACATGAACAAATCCAACAGCATCGTGAATTAGCGAATGGCATCGCAAAATCTAAGACGATGAGGGAAAAATAGAAATCAAGCTTACCAACTCATCTCTGGAAGTATCTATTTAAACAACAAGCAAACGTTTAGAGGTGAAAGGATAGCGAGAGATAGAGATAGAGTAGTGAAGAGTAGATGTATATAGAACAGGTAGGATGACAAGTGAGATCCTAGTGAGATCTGTGTCTTACGCCGGGATCACCGAACGCCATAGGTAAACTTAAATAAATTCAAATACTTTTTCATATCACCCTCAATGACGCTTGTCGCTGCCATTCATTGTGGCCGTCAGAGAGCGATCGATGGAAACATATAAAGCTAGCTCGTTTCTGGGAAAGCGCAAAGTTGATCACAAAGCTTTCTGTCCTCCACCTGAATCTGTTGACATCCTACATTTCACTGTCAAGACATCTTGTATATTTCCATCCTTATCATGTTTCTTCAAACATCTTCGAGATCACTCTTCGCTTCTCTCAGACGAAGTTCTGTGATCGAGGCGGCTGCCTCCCGATCATATGCCTCAAAGCCGGCTGCAAAGCAGAACGTGTCCGCATCTACAACTGATAGAGCTGATAGTCATCAAGCAGGGCCGTACCAGCCATCTGACTACACTGTTTGTACCCTTGGCTCTTTTGTAAAAGATGTCTATCGTTTGTCTCCAAACTGACGAGAGTGATGATTATATGTTGGTAAAAACGATGCCGACGATGGTACAGACTGAGGTGGCCCCCGAAGGACTGGGCGCTCTTCCCGGACAGGGAGGCAAGCAGGGAGAGATGACGAACGAGTCTGGTAGCGCCAGCGTTGACTCTCAGGCCAGGAGCAGCAACGAGACCAAGGAGACGTTAGTTGAATTTCCTTCAATTTGGTTGTGTCTATATTACTCAAATGTGGAGCCCAACATGCTCAGCCTTGTGATCCGTCTTTCTGGTCTTGGGACCTTATAGTATTGAAGGACCCCTTGCTACCGCCGGAAAGAAAGACGAAAAATGAACATCTCTTTCCTTCCCTATTGAACCGTTTGGTTGTTCTGAGTGTTTTTTTTTTGTCAAGCTGTAATATGTTCCTCTATTTTCGATTGCTCATTCCAGAGCATCGTTGTCTGTGCGCCTAGATCGGTTGTATGAATCTATCATGCTTATTTCAACTTCTCCTTCTTCATGACGAGACAACCCCCACGTTCACCTACACGTTTCATTCACTGCCATCTCTCCTCCGTTTCCCCTACAATTCTGACTTTGAGGTAGACTCCTGTTTGACTCGAAGGTGTCTGTCCTGGGCAAAGTATTCGTTCATGTGAGCGTCCATCGCATCGAGTCGTTCAGGAAGTGTCGGATGGTTGTGATGGTATGCAGAGTACCTGTACCCAATCAATCATAAGCCCAGAAGAAGTAAACAGATACATAAAGCGTTTAGTATCGATCGACTAGAACAAACAAGGCCGCTTGAAAACACTCACAGCCAATCGTTGTTCAACGTAGCGGAATTTGTCACATGAAGTTTCTTCAATGCAGTCTTCAGCTGTTCACCCATCTCTTCCCCTCCAATATGACAAGCGAACTGGTCGGCATCATACTCAAACTTTCTAGTGACAATGTTGACAACCAATTGGAACACTTGATCCAATGGAGACATGATCAACTGAGAAAGCAGGAATGACACGACCACAGGCGGGTTCGATAGGGTGGACTCAGGGAAATTAAATGATCGGAGAAGATGCGGGTTGTAGAGGAACAGATGGAGGAGGGAGAGTGTGAGCAGCAAATGGAATTGAGTCATCACCAAAAGTTTCGACGGGTGAGCCATCGCCCAGTGACCGAGCTCGTGGGCTAGGACAGCTTCAACCTCCTCAGCAGAACTCTTCTGCATCAACGTATCGTAGATCACAATCTGCTTCGACCATGGGAGACCAAAGAAGTATGCGTTCGAGTGACTACTTCGTTTGCTTCCGTCGATTTCATACAAGTGAGTAAGTGGGAACTTGAGCTTATGAGCGAGCGCCTCGACTTTCTCTCGGATCGGGCCTTCAGGAAGAGGAGTAAACTTGTTGAACAACGGCTGAATAAATGTGGGGAAGATAGTCGCCAGGAAAAGTTGGACGACGATCCTGTTTGTTTCGGTAGGTGGTCAAGTAAGGGCATGTCAGGCTCGACGTAATCGTAAACCAGATGCACACGGAGGAAAGAACAACAACGACTTACAAAAAGATCATAAGCCATTTAACAAAACCATCTCCTGCCCAGTCGACAATCTTGAGGAATCCAGCCAAGAGAGGAAGACCAATGGCGGCAGTCAAAAGTTGCGATTTGATCAAATCGGTAAAGAAGAGAGTGTATGTTGATTTGTTGAAGCCGTGGCGCTGCTCGACAACAAAGGTTGAATACAGACTAAGCGGGATCGATGGCAGCGTCATCGCCATCGTCAAGATGGTCGGATAGAGAAGCGAGTTGACAATCTAATTCGAATCGAGCGTGTTCAGAAATATTCAGCACGATCGTCCTCAATTTTCACTCAGATAAACTCAGCCTCAAATTATCCTTGGCCGGAGCGAATAGAGCAACTTACGCTGAACTCTCTCTGAGCACCAACGATAGACGTCGAGAGCTCCCAGAACTTTGCAAACCCGTCAAAGTAGACCAGTGCGGCGCCAGTCCCCTGGCTCCAGGCGAGATTGAAAAGAGACAGCCGGGCTTTGTCTCGGCCGTAGTCCTGAGACTTTTTGATCTCTTCTGGTTTAAGATCAGCAGCATGAGGAGGGGGAGGCTTCGAGTATAGAGGGAGTTGTCGAAGGCTTAGGACCCAAAATTCAACATGAACGTCAACCAATTAATCGGAATAAAGTTCTTGCATAAGTCTCCAGCTTTCATAAATATCACATCCTCAACTCGAGCAAGGTTGCGTCGATCAAGAACAAAACAAGAGACGTACACCAGGTAAGTTTCGAAAGCCCACATAGCAAAGCTAAACCATAGGACAAATCCTTTATAATCGGTAGATGGATTTGAAGCCAAGTCCCGGAGTTTCTCCGGAACAGTTGTTGTCAAGAACTCAATAATAGGTGACATTGCTGTCTTTCAACGCAAAGAGGAAAGAAGATACAGTGATGGTTGAAGATTGAATCCTAAGTTTGTACATTTCACGATGGAAAGAAAGACCTGGAACGGCAACTCGTTGCCTGGCAACGTCAACCCTAACACCCAATGCCACGTCATTTACATTGTACTATTCTATCTTCTATTCTGTGTTGTACAAGAAATACATAAATCGGCATACAGTACAGTACGTTCACTAGTTTTGCGTTCTTGGACCATCCACTAATACGCGTCTGTGATATAGAGCCATCAGATCAGAAACGTTTTTGTTTAGTTGGAAGCAATAAGGGTTCAAGAGATAATACGACGGAACATACAGTAGATTGGGCGCTCCAAACAGCCCTTTTCCTGAGCTTGACATCTCCATCGGCCAGACGTCCTGGCCAAAATAATAGATATGGCCAACCAAAAAACCAAGCTGAGAACCATCAATTTCAAACACAGCACCTATATGTCAGTCGTGGATTCTTGAAAACAAAAGATCGAGAGAATCATTTGATAGGAACTTACTGCATCAGCGATTAGAACGGCGCTCTTTCCTCCGTATACAACCCATGAGATACCAATGAGGGAAAGAGGTACGTAGGGCGCTGGGATCCTTTATACATAAATCGTTGTCAATCAGATCATAGCTTCAAGATACCTATAGATATATGGATGGCAGTCATCGAAAGACTTACGTGATAACTCCCATCACACTCATCCTAACATTCGGATTTCGTTTGGCCCAAATATATACTAGCGCAAAGGCTTTTTATGAAAGAGAAATCAACATGAATTCCACACATATTTGATCTTCCGACTCACGTACCTAAAGAGCCAGACAAGATTGGCATGGTGAACAAAGGAGCGACAAGCTGCAAAATAAAAGATGACGTCAGAAAATTTGAACGAGCAGATCATGAAGATTTACAAACAGAGAGATACAGGCACTCACAAGTAGCATCAGACTACACACGATTAGCAACCAGAGATAGTCTGCTTTGCGGTTCGCATATGAATTCTCCTCCAGCAAGCGAGAATAACGCAATCTACATAAAGAGGGCGGGGGCAAGACATCAACGTTGATTTCTATATCATGGACATAACTCCAAGGAGATTTACGTACACAAAGAACATGCTCATCACAAAACTTGACGTGTTGAAAGAACGCAACATAAGAAACAGTTTAGTAGGGCTAAAAGAGAATGTACATGCGATTTACTCACTTTATCGACAAGGGGCCAAAATATATGAAGGTGCTGATCAGCCTCCACAACTAACCAAATAGAATAATCTTTTCATCAGCTAGCTCTCTCATCTATTATATATGTTATAAAAACAACTCTACGCACCTGGAGCTGACCAAACGTTGCTCTCCAGGAGAAGTATAGATGGAGAGGTGAGACTACTTGACATTGCTAAGAGTTAGTGTATAACAATAATGTTTAGCCTGGAGAGAAGTCATACACTCAAATCGATACGTATTGACTAACCACGCCAACACTTATTGCCACTGAGGCTATGGCCCATGCTCTAGAATGCAATGAGTAACTGATAGTTAGATAATTGCTGGTATAGAGAAAGCAGGAATGTGTTGGTATGAAACCAACCTGGTTATAGGAGGGATTTCCATCACCCTGAGACGGTCGGTTAGTGAGAAATGGTTGACTTGACGAACAACAGTTGAAAAGATACTTCTTACCATTGCTCAACGTTGGCCATAATTGACTACGATGTCCGAGCGAGAAGGTTGCACGAGCTCACGAGAAAGTTGAAGAGTTGAAAGAGCAGGGGGGAGTATCGACGTCGTGGTTGAGCAGAAAGAAAGCGGCTACGAATATGAAGACTATTACCGACCGTCATCTTTCCATCGCCATCGCCATCACTGCTACAGCCATCAGCCACCCAGCATCTCGTTTCTCTGTGTTGCACAATTTTCATCAGCAAATATGTACGAAGAAGAAATCCCTCAACTATCCATTGAGGAGCGAGTAGCCCTGGTTTCTAATCTCATCCAACAAGCTCCTCCGGGTGAGATCAACGATGTCATCAACGGTCCGTTCTCATCCACATCTGCTTTCAAACTCATACTCTGATCCGGCCATCACCGGATCAACTAGCATAAACTTGTGTTTATCTTGCTATTGTTGTGGGTATCTTCTTCTTTTATGGCTATATTTTCAATTCGGATAGATGCTCGACTTTTACTCCAAGACGACACGGCTTTCGACCGAGCTGTCGGGCCGGCTGTCAAAAGCTACAACCATGATCAATTCGTGGTGTTTGATGTCCCAGGTTTGACATACAAGGTGAGTCTTTCTATCTTCGGGGTTTGAGCTTTCATTTACGGCTACTTCGAGAGATTTCACTTTATAGCATCCATTTATTTGGGATACTTGTTGAGAATGTTACCTATTTTCCCTTACCTATAGACCTTGATCGCTCCAGCGGCGCTCGTCCCTGGCGAGCCATCTCGGTATTATGAACCGAGAAGTGGGCAAAGCTTCGAATTCGACCATGTCTCTTTAGTAAGCATCCGAGACCTGCCTCTTTGAGCGAATATCCAGTAAAAGATCTTTAAATTGAACCTTGATGTTTCATATCAAGATTGCTACAGATTTGCAACCTTTACATCTGCCCGAAGATACAACCTCCTTCGTGTACGTCTTGGTCATCCAACTATATTTTCTGAAAAAATCATGTAGTCTCTTATAAGCGAACTTTCTCTTTACGCGTTGTCGTGTCTTTAGCTCTTCGTTTGAAAAACCTCTACAAGCCTATATCTCCAATCATTACAGCAATGGAGCAGGCTGCATCTTTCCCTCGCTCGTCTTGAACGGACCAGTATCAGATCCAACTCCGACCTCAGCTTCGGTCTCAGCAGCATCTGCGCCTGAGCCTACGTCAACGTCCGAATCTATTCCAGAAACTCAGATTCCTTCGTCTTCACAAGAAGCCTCAGACAAAGTTGAAGATATTCTAGACGGACAGGACGACAAAGCAGAGGTCACCGAGGAGACTGAGCCAGGATTGGCGGAGGTCGTAAAGGACGCCATCGTTAGTGGTGTGGAGAGTGTCTTGAAGACAGGCGAGGATGAAGAAAAGAAATTGGAGGCTGTTGACACGGAAGAGCCTGAAGCGAAAGGGAATGTCGAAGTAGAGAAATCGGAGGTCAAGTCAGAGGAGGAAAACGACATAAAGGAAGTACCAGAGGTAGATGTAGAGAAGGAAGAAAAGACGAACGTCGCAGGTGTGGCTAATGAGATACCCGCTGTCTCGGCAGCTGCTCCAGAGGAAGATTCGTCTGCTCCTCTGGCCGAAGATGTTCCTTTGAAACATTCGGTAGGTGTCGAGGAAGGCAAGTATACCATTGTCACATCCGGTCATCGATATTCCCCTACAAACTTCTGGTACGTAGAGTTCCTAAGTCTTTGGTGTGATGCTTAAATATACTGATTTTTTATAAAATTGCTTGGATGTGTTACTCTGCGCTTGTACTATGGCCGCTCTGTTTTGATTCTTAGGACTGGTCGTTGGCGCTCGTCTTACGAAGTTGACTTGGGAAAGGAGTCCTTTTCTGGTCGAATCCAGGGAGTTGTCCACTACTATGAGCAAGGAAATGTGCGAATTCTTCCATCATATCGCTAACTATACGCTTAGACTGACCACGTGATTTTCGGAATCATAGGTTCAACTGCGAACAGTCCAGACACCCACTATCGCGCTTCCGCCAGCCGGTCCGTCGCAAGCCGCGGCCATCATTTCTGAGATCAGTAAGGTGGAGCGTCTCTCCCAGGAGGGAGTTAACGAGCGCCTTCAGGAGCTAGGAGACAAGACTTTCAAATCGTTCGTACCAATCTCTTCTCGCCCACTTATCGATTTCTTACCGCACACCGTCATGGCTGACCATATTTATACGAAACGTTTGCGACTTTTTTTGATATTGTATTGAATTAGTTTACGCCGAGCTCTTCCTGTCACTCGTCAGAAAGTTGATTGGGACAAGGTTAGTGGGTACAAGCTAGGAGGAGCCATTGGAGGTAAAGGGCGAAGCGAGGTGGAGGCAGAGATCTAGGATGTCTTCCTCTTCTAGAGTATATTCAATACTGCTTCTCGTTCACTTCGGAATGTGCCAGTCATTCTGTAAACACATCAGATAAATGCTGGTTTACACAGATTTATGATGAATGAGCTTGGTATGAGATCATCTAGAAGAAATGCTGAGATGCTTCTGATCGAGCGGAAAAAAGAGCAAAAGAGAATTTGGAAGATAGAAAAATAGGAAGAACGCCGTTCGCTCGTTTCACATCTTCCTTTTTCAATCTTTCGGTCTTCCCAACTCCCATCTCATCTGACTCTCACCATGTTGCTTAGATCCAAACATACTTCTTTGTCCAGAGATGTTCTCAGGCCTTACCGCCCAATCGCTTCTGTGATTGTTTCTCCGGCCTCGACCTTCTTTTTATCACAACGTCGCTCCTTTAGCAGATCAGAAACTCATCTGAATCCCAGCCCGAGTCGCATCTGCAATGCTGAGCCCAGTCCGAGAGCCCAGCCTCGATATTCTCTGTATCAACCGACTGGACCATCTACTAAACTCCCCGCAAACTTTGGATCTAACCAGATGGTCTTCCTTCCAGACTCTACGCTCACCGTTCTTTCCTCCATCGTCGG
This sequence comes from Phaffia tasmanica, assembly GCA_014825565.1. Taxonomy (NCBI): domain Eukaryota; kingdom Fungi; phylum Basidiomycota; class Tremellomycetes; order Cystofilobasidiales; family Mrakiaceae; genus Phaffia; species Phaffia tasmanica. The sequence goes on along the minus strand of MVAI01000096.1, from coordinate 5,795 downwards.
GTCGTTCAGGGCACCTATCCGGTATGCGTTCGCTTATGGCTCCGGGATCTTTCCCCAATCAAATGGTAATCCTGAATTGGCTAGCATGGACGGCAAGCTACAAGCCAAGAGTGATGATGAGGACGTAAAGGTTTCAGTGAAAAAACCGATGCTAGACTTTGTGTTTGCAACAACACATCCGGATCACTTTCACAGCATTAACATGCAGCAAAATCCGAGCCATTACCCAGCTTACATGAGACTTTTAGGATCCAATGCTGTCACATGGCTCCAGGAGAAGGGTGGGGCTGGTGTGTGGTATAATGCGTATGTTGAAGTTGAAGGCGTTGTGAGTTTTGCTTCTCTTTCGTTGTCTTTCTGTTTGGTTCATGAAACACGTTTTCTGTTTCCTAGCAAGAGAATGCATGTCCGGGACGCAAGCTGATTTCACGTCCACTGCTTATCTTTCGGGCGACGGGAGATGTCTTTCAGACTATCAAATACGGAGTTATTAGCGTTGACAAGCTGTGCGAAGACCTCATCAACTGGGACACGCTGTACTGTTCCGGTCGAATGCATAAGCCCGTCAGTCTCTTGTCTTGCATCGTTGCCTGGTGTTCAAAACTGAATCTAATATCCGTCCGGAAATTGTCTCATGAATAGATTCGTATTATCCGGAACGACCCAAGAGTTAAACTAGCTCACCAGGTCAATCTGTGTTCGGCTTTGCGTGTTGCGCTACTTACTCTTCCCGAAAAGTTCGAGAAGCGAGAACTGTTTGAGAGAATTGCTGGGCTTAGTTATGGAGGTATGTCCTCTCGTGGTTTTCAAGCTAGAAGCTAATTATAGCCGGCTTAAATTATTTTCAACCTGTCTTTTCATTGGTCGTTGGATGGCTCGCTCGTGTGTGCATTTATCAGGTGATCCTAGAATGATGATACCCGGTGCAGAAAACCCTCGAAAGGTTGTCAACATCGTCGAGGCACAGATGGACCGATTCCAGGGAATTTACGGTCGTCTACTGGGTGAACTCGGCTCTCTCGCTGTCTCCGGATCTTCGGGTGACGTTCTTCAGGTGAGCTTCAAGGGGTTTCGCTATTTTGTATCAAACGACGACCCTGTTCACTGAGCTTTCTCAAAGGGTTGATTCAAACATTGTCGACACATCGTTTCGGGCCGGGGAAATATAGCAAGATATCTCACCGGAACACCGAGCTTCTCTAGCCCGAAAACTGCCCAAGGTACTCAAGCAGGCTATCCGAACAAAGTATACCAGTCAACCCAGAGAAGCCTCGAGTGCGGAAGAGGAAAAGCAACTTTGGCTTAAGATTGGAGGAGACGAGTCGTTGGCTGCTGAGCTGCTCAAACGTAAGTCAATAGTCGTCTTTTATGTTGTGTTATTTTTTTAATTTTCTCACTTTTTTTTTTTTGATCGACAAAATTTGTGTATCAGAAACATCCCAGATCACTCGATACCCAGCACTCTTACAGTCGATTAAAGGCATCATCACCGCTGGACCGATGAAGAGCTTGGCATACAGTCTGGCAAAATTTGGGAAATATTCAGTTGGTAAGAAACAACTGGACGAACCGGCTAGTTCTTCATCATCGTCTCCTTCTGCAAAGGGTGAGAAGAGCTCGTAAGAGAAGATGAATGGGTCCGGATCAGGTCGGAAATGATAGATATGTGATAGGCACATTTCATCCATATCCTTGTGTTTTTAGAAAAATAAAATAAGATGAATATTGATTAATTGTACAAAGGAACACTGTTTTATTTTCTGTTTGGTATATAGGTGTATCAAGATAGAAGAAACCGAGATGAGATGAATCAGATCCTAAATGAACAACAAGGAAGGAGGGGCGAGGTCTGAAAACAAAGAGAAAAGAACGATAAGACAGGAGCGAGATTCAGATACCTCACAGAGGCATCTGCAAAGAAAAAGAGAAAGGAAATGACAGAAAAGCTTGTCTATTCGTCAGTGTCGAACGACCAAGAGAACGTTCCAGACGTTCCAAGAACGCGACCGATATCAAGGTCTCCAGTCAGGTATTTGAACACGGCTGGTGCGACGTCGATCTGATGTTCCATAAATACCCGATGGGATCGGTTCAATAAGCGGGTAAGCGAGCGATTGATGAAAGAAAATTGAGCGTGAGATTTGGAAAAAAAAAAAAAAAAAAAAAAAAAAAAAA
>MVAI01000095.1:0-64675 GCA_014825565.1 Phaffia tasmanica | reverse complement strand
GAGAGAAACAGAGAAAGACGATAGATAGAAACACTAGTCCTTGGGCTCGGACTTACGATCCATCGTTGGTAGAGCAAGATGATAAACACAACGTCATCTCGGAAACAGGCAAGTCGATGAAGCAACGGCATCTTTATCACAAACGAAAAGCTGGGTGTTTTTATCGTTGGTTAATTTTTGTTTCCCGGAATTGATCAACGATAGTAAACAAAACCCATGATTTACATCCACGTGTATCAGCAATAAAGAAAAAGAAACGCCTCAGCAGATGAACCTTTCGACGCGAAAGGAAAGAAAGATTTTCAAAGAAAGACGAACAAATCATCCACAACGGTCGAAAGCGTTTTGTAAACCATGGCTTTCATCGGCTATACACATCGTTCGTTTGTTCAACACAAAAATTAGATGAGAATCCCACGGAGAACACCAGAAGATGTGATGGTGATAAACTTGAAGAGGCGAACCATATGAGCAACAGACTTGAGCTTGTAGTCTATCAACAGAAAAGGCAAGAGCAAGGTATGTTATATCTCTTTGTCAGTCTGAGAATACCATGCGCGCACGCTCCAAATAGACAGAAGAATACGTACTAATAATCAACTGAGGCACAAGTTGGACAAAACCAAACCTGTCACCAACCACAGTATCAGCCAGACATCTTCTCGAAAAACCGGGCTTAGCAGAGAGGAAGAATTGAGAAAAACGGACATATAGATGGCTTGGGCGAGTGTGTTTATGACGAAAGAGTACCACGATCGATGTTTCGAGTAGAACAAGGAATATCCGGTATAAGCCATCAACACGGGTATAGCCCCGTAGCTGACCAATCTGAAAGCCAGAGCGTCGTACTCTTGAGTCTTTCGCTCGTCCTCGGTTAGTACCTTCTTGTCCTCGAACGATAACCGATAAGGCAAGATCGACTGAGACTCGGCAGATCTGGGAATTAGTTTGATATCAACGATCTTTGTGATCTTCCAAGCCTCCACAAACAGACCCATGCCCTAGGAAATAGAGACCGCAAGATCTTTGATCAATAAAGAGACCAATACGGTTCCTCATAGAATTTTTGTAAGCTTTACCTGACCAAAAAGGATCATCCAGGAAGTTTCTTGAGAGTTGTCATACAGATAGAGCAATGTCACGAGCTAGAGAACAAGATTCGTGGTGAGCAACCCAATAGTTAATCAAAGTGTTTGTCTCGAGTACACGAAAGACGAAGAAATTCTTACCTGCACCACACAGTTCGTCAGGATGGTCCTCAATGAGACACCAGTCATGTCTCCGTCCTTTTTCCTCCAATGACTGACATCGCTTGAGAAAGCCAGAAACTCAAAGAGCATGTGAAGGATGGATACCAGAATGGTAGCTCCCAACCTGTAAGAGAAACAAAATCTTATCAGTCTAGATCAACTCAATAACAGCATAATGTGAAGAGATAGCCGACAAACAGAAAAGGATTGGTCTAGAAGTATGCAACGGAGGGAATGTGATCGTTAGTGTTTTAGTAGAACGCATCTTCACTCTTTCGTTATGATGAAACCCTGTATGAGGGGAGATAGAAAGACGAACCTCAACCAGTACTCGCTAGATAGAAGAGAAGAACAAAAAGAACCGATTTCAGCTGGCAAAAATATAACATATTGCTTCTTGGATAACCAGCTTTTACTTACCTTGAGCTCATCCATCTCTCCACCCGTTCCACCCTGCGCTGCCGCTTGCTTCTCCATTCCAGCTCCCACGTTCTATCGTGACAGTGAACGGGAAGGATTTAGTCGATTGGACATGACGAGGTAATTTTTCACCCGATAAAAGAAGAAGAAGAGCAGATGTCTTTTACCGAATACAGAGTAAACTTCCAATAGCTCATGGAATGAATTGAGACGCGTAAAGGAAGATTGGTCGTCGTGCTGTTGATCTCAATCGCTTGGTCCTTCATGTTCCAGAAGCTGGATGGATAAAGGAAGAAAAGATACTACGTCAGATGATTAATTCATCGATGAAGGTATAGGAAGAGGTAGAAGTCAAAGAGCTGACTCGTTAGGGTAGACAATAGGATAATGGCCCAATCTTCCGTCCTTATCCTTCTCTCCGCTTGGTTCCAGTAGAACAAACTCTCTTGAATCAGGTGACAGGGATTGTTCAGCTATGTATGGCCGATTGGAAACGATGGCTAAAGTCAAGTTTGGATGCCAATAAGAGACGATCGGAGTCGCCTTGCGCTGAAGTTTTATTCAGGTAAAGATCATTTTGAAAAGAGAATGATCAGGTCGAGAGGTTCAGAGATCGACAAAATGAACTGCCATTTACAAACCTCCTCTTCAATTTGCGCTGGAGTAAGCTTTTCTTCTTCGTCCTCCTCTTCATCATCCTTAACACCAAGCAAACTCTTCTCCTTCCTGATCTTTTTCTTGGGCGCGTATCGAGTTAGGACTGATAGAGAATTTCCGGGAAAAAAAGTAAGAGCGAGAACAAGATGGACCAATCAAGATCGAACGTACGCTTCCGAGAGTGAGCGACAGCACTGGAATTGTAGTTTGGATCGGAAGGATCAGGAGAAACGGGTCCATCTGTCAAAAAGATATCAGCCCAGAGAGACGCGTTGTGTTGGACGGACTGTAGAGAGTTTGAGGAATGACATGATTTTAGCGCCAAGACGCGCCAGCCGGAAAGAAGAAAAAAGCAAGAAAGTAGAAGACGCGACGGACAGCGGGTAGATCGACTTGAACGTCTTTGAAATCGTTAATCTTCCAGTCCCCATATATCAAGCCTTTCCATATGAGGGGAGGAGAGATTTGGTCCTTGCCAAAATCTATGTCACCCGAAGGGGACGTAGAAAAGTAGATGTACCTGTTGGTCGTAGGCAGAACACGACGTCAGAGACCAAACCCATAGAAGAAGAAACCTAGTAAAGACACAGACATATCCATCGAGGTGTTTCCTGCCCAGAACTATTGCGAAGAGGTTAGTTTTGATTTACTCTCAGTTATGTTGAGTCTTTAAAGTCTAGGCGAGACAAGAAAAGCACCGCTCACAGGTCTATAGGTGATGGGATCCGTCTTCGGTTTGAGCGGAGAATCCAATGGAGCATCAGCCAAGTTGGTGGAAGGAACGGCAGCTGGTGGTTGAGGTATCTGAATTCCATGATCATTAGACAGTGCTAACATGTTTCTCTACCGTTCGCTAACAATGGATTTCATTCGAGAGAGTGAGACTGACGACATTGGCCACCAGCTTATTCATGATCTGGGTACCAGCGTAAAGCATGATGGCTGTGCGAGCAAAGGACCATAGAGTGGAAGCAGTTGATTGTTCTTGAGTATCTCCTACTCCTGCTCCTGCTCCTCTTCCACCTCCTGTTGGTGCGACTGCTGTTGAAGGGCTAGGCATTGATCAGTTAGATCGATGGCGTTGAAGAGTCTGTGGAAAGAGATAGGATTCGTTTAGACGATATTTGAAAGAAGGCTATGAGTTAATCGCACATAGGGCCACAGATCATGCAACCCTAACATCAAGAGGGAAAAACTCAGGCTTTAAACGAGATTGCAACATAGTCTCATTGACTCAAGCCATCAGACAGCACATCAAATTGACTCGGTCGAAAGGGCATAAACTATAACGAGCCTGTGTACTAAAGAGAAGAAGAAAAGAGGAGATACATTCTGAATCTCATGTTTTTTTACGAGCCGCCAGATTGAACGATAGTATTCAACCTGCTATTCAGAAGAAGAAAAAAAGCAAACAAAACAACTTTTGATGAAGGCTCAAAATGTGACCAAAGAAAAGAAACAGATCAAAACAATGATGTCTGTCGGTTCCCTTCATACTTATAAACACGATGAGAGCAAGCATCCACTCGAGTCTAAAGCGCAAGACTGGTGGTATTGATAGTAGTAGCAGTCATAGTAGTAGTAGTAGCAGCACGACTTCCAAACGCTTACATAAGCCGTAACCACCTACTGGTTTTTCCACGGCCTTCTTCGCCTTCTTTCGGTTTTTTCCTTCTCTGACCGATTCCATCTACTAACGACCAAACCGACTGATCATCTTTGTTTGCCTGCTGTTTCAATCTATTCCCTATATCGAACATTCTCATCAAAACATAAACTTAACCTTTGACTAGTTTTCATTCATCAAATAAATCATGTCTGCTCCTCAAGAAACTACCAACGCTGTCAATGAGCCTGTCTCTTCGTCTCAGGCTGCTGCCCCCGATGCTTCTATCCCTGCTCCCAAGGAGGATGGTATCAAGGTTTGTTGATCCTTCGATCTTCGTTTCCGACTCTTTTCTTCCTTCCCTTCTGTTGTCTACTCCATAACCAATGGGTAAACTGAATCGAATAGCTTGAGGCCAGGAAGAAGACGGCGGATCTGTCAGAAGATGAGTGGAAAAGAAATCAGTACCGGCTATGTCGCCACCGTATTCCTTTCATCTCATCTTTCTGTCAATCCTATTCACATCTATATAACGCGACGAGGCTCTTCTTGTTCTACCCTATGTCGATCGTATCTTTTCAATGAAGATAGGAACACCCGATCGCATGATCGTGGAGTTCGCTTGCCGCTACCACATACAACTCATATTCACCATCTTAACATCTCATACCTTCCTCACCACAAAAAGAACTTTTCTCTCATCGTGATACCAAGAAAAAAAAAAGTCACACTACCGATCAGCTTCTGATAAATTTGATTTTCTTTGATATCTCTTCATCCGTAGGTGTTTGCAGGTAACCTCAGTTACAAAGCAACCGACCAGGACCTCAAGTCGTTGTTCGAGCCTGTTGGTGGCGAGATGTATGTAGATCGTTCTTGATCATCTTGATACATAAAGCGAAAAAAGGAGTTATGCTGATTCTGTTCTGTACCTTTTCTCTAGTGTTTCCGCTCAGATTGTCTTCCGAGGACAGCGATCTTCCGGTTACGGTTTTGTTACCTACAAGTCGACCGAAGAGGCCGAGAAGGCTGTCCAGGTTTTGAACCAGAAGGGTTGGTATTTTCTCCTTTTCTCCTTCTCTTCACATGTCTCAATCTTTTCGGATCATTGACTACGATCACTCTTCGAATCTGGAAGACGTGGAGGGTCGAGCCATTGTTGTTGAACTTGCCCGACCTTCGCAGCCCAAGGAGAAGAAGCCACGAAACAAGAAGCCAACGACTCCTCGAGGACGACCTGCTCGAGCCGAGGATGCTGTTGATGGTGAGGAGACTGAGGGTGCTGAGGCCTCGACGGCTGAGGGAGCTACTGTTCCCAAGACCAAGAAGGTTTGTTTGACCGTTTTTGATTTACCATCACACCCAAGACGTTATATTGACTCTTCTTTTGTATGGGTATATGCGTACACAGCGACCTAACAAGAAGCGAGGAAAGAAGCCTGCTGCCCCTGTTGAGGGAGAATCCTCCCCGACGGATGCTGCTCCTGCTGAGGGTGAAGCTGAGGCCCCCAAGACCACCCGACGAAAGAAGGCTACCCCTTCGACCAGAATCGATGATGAGTCTGGAGAGGCCGCTCCCCGAACCAAGAAGGAGCGAGCTCCCCGAACTCCCAGAGAGCCTCCTACTGGAGAGCCCCACAAGACCCTCGTCTTCGTACGTTTTTTTACTCCTGGATTTTGTCGCGCATGGCCCTTGACAGAACGATAATCTTATGACCCGCGCCCTTTTCCCTTCTGTGTGCGTCACTATCAGGTTGCCAACCTTCCTTTCTCCATGGATGACGAAGGTCTTCACAAGCTCTTTACCGACTCTGGAATGTAAGTCATTGACAAAGTTTCCCATTCAAAGTATTTACTCCGTGATCTGACTTGTATCCTGCGCTGTTTTGTATTCTTTTCTCTAGCTCTGTTGCTACCGCTCGAATCGTCAGGAGGCAGTTCGGCGTGAAACGATCCAAGGGATTCGGTTTCGTAGACACTACCTCTACTGAGGAACAGCAGAAGGCTTTATCTATTGACGGCAAGGATCTCGACGGCGTGAGTTTCTCTTTCGTTGATTCCCTCTCAATTCACTTCGTCGATCGTTCGTCAATCTGAACTCTATACTCACCATGTTTCTTAAAATTCAACACAGCGAAACATCGCTGTCAAGGTTGCTCTTGACTCCCAGCGAGATCCCGAGAACCCGCTTCCTCCTGCTGTTGAGGCTGCCGAGACTGCTGAGCCTGCTGCTTCGTCCTAAATCTCTTGACCCCTTAAATTGTTCCCTTTGATACTCTGTCTTGTTTACTTCCTTCCCTAAACCGTTCTACCTCCTTGTGTATCGTTTCATGTTTCGTTGGATTTTCTCCATCATTTTTCAATTGCCTTTTCTGTGTTTTGACGTTGTCTTCATCAGCATATAAATCTTCAACTTGGGCTTTTTCTCTTTCACATTCTAACCCTCTGGTTTTTACCCCAACGAACCATTATATCTTGCACAATCTCCCTGGGATGTAGCGTCAAAATAATGCGCTTCTTCCTTTCCCGCTCATTGTCTCCTGCTCTCTGTCTCTTTCCCTCTACCTCATATTATCAATTCTTGTAACAAGACACCATATTGTTCGCCGTTTCTCTTATCTCTATTTTTCACATCCCCTCTCTTTGCTGTTGCTCTAGCGGAATTGCCTGTCACTGGTTGTTGGAATGAAAGTTGAAAGACGACTTGATCTGGAAATGATCAAGAAGGCAAAATAAATATTTGAAAAAGAAAGTGGAACGATGACGGCTCCGAATACCCAACAGAAGAACAGCAAGGATTTGCTCTCAACATCCACTCTGCCCTTCCTCCCTCTCTTTCTATCGATCTCACTGTTATTTACACCAAACAAGACATCCTTCTCAAGAAAGTCATCAGTCCGCTCCATTGACATCTTTCTGATTATATCATTGAACGATAATTGAAGCCCAATATCACCAAAGGACGAACTCTCTCCGAGTCTCGCCTCCCTAAAGGTTCAGATGGTATACCCTCAATCAGATGGTCAGAAGTAAGTCTTTCTTGTCGATGTTTGCACCTCATGCCTTAAACATTCTTTACTCTCTCGCTCCCATCTCTCTGTGTTCAGATTAGTGTTATTTCCTTTCGTAGATTCGTTTTCCATTTAGTTCGTTGACGCCCATCCTTCTTTCTTCTCATGATGTGTAATCGTCCAGACTTCTCGAATCATATACATCTACCCTCCACACTTCCACTGCATACTTTCGAGCCCTCTTGGCATCTTCATCCTCCCAGTCCTGGAAGAAGGTCGCTCTGCCTAGCAACTCGTCATCGTCATCGTCTTCTTCTGCCGTAGCGTCCTCTAATGCCTCAACCATTGGGACAGGCACTGGTGCTGCCAGTGGCTCATCTGCCGGCACATCGGCCGGCGGCCCTTCTTCGTCAGGCTCAGCAAAGGCCAGAAGTCTGTCTGAAGGAACTGTCCAGCTTCATAAGAGAAGTGTCAAAGGCGGAGAAGTCTGGAGAGCTATGCTTGAGGTTGAAATCGAGGAAGACGGGGATGAGAATCTACAGGCCGAGGCGTTCAGAGCACTCCTGGGTACAGCAGAGGTCAGGTGCGCATGTAAGTCTGGTTGTCTTTTCTCCTTGCTTTGTCTTCCCTTTAATTCTGGATATAGAGGTGTGAGCTTATGAGTCTGATTGGATTGGGTAATGGCGTGATTTCAATTTTAGGGGATAGTATGGTCGAAACAGCAAACACGGTCGAGCACATAGATTGTGAAACTCGAATTGTCAGAACGGCTTACAAGCTTGGGTGGCCTTCTAGGTATGTCTTTCAAATTAAACTGATTTGATCTTACGGTCTAAAAAACCTACCTGAGAAGGGTCTATAGCTGACAAAGGGATTTCATATTTTCATGTTGACGCTGTGTTTTACATTCCGTCTGTTGGCCTCAATAATCTAGTCCGAGGGATACTATCACGATTTCCAAAACGTTCAGCGATTCACAAACAGTTATCAACATCTCGACTTCGCTTCCCCGTTCGCCAGATGAGCCTGCCTATCTACGTCCTGCACCTCCCTATGTCCGAGCGACGGTCTCTCTTCTCGCGTTTTGTGTTCAATTTCCTCCTGCCAAATCAGACACAGTACCTTTACCGAGCGGTGGGAGTAGTCCAAGTGGGAACCGAGTCCAACTGACATGTTTTTGGCAGTGGAATCCGAGAGGAACTTGGGCCGTAGGCTCTAGTATCGGCGCACATCTTCCTGACTTGCTTTCCAACCTCGTCGATCAAGCTCGAGGGAGTGGTGGAAACATCCCTCTGCTCACTGCTTGTGGCAAAGATGTTAGCTTGAGTTCGAGCGCGTTCGATAGAGGAAGAGATACGCTATCAATCGAATACGCGGTTGTACACGAAGAAGAAGACGACAAGGAGAGTAAATCAATCGATGGCGAAGGAAAGGACGACAGTACAGGAAGAACAGTAGAGTTTGATGTACCTGCTTCCCAAGGATGGAGAATCCAAATCTCTGTCAAGTCGTATCTGGCTGCCGAGACAGATCCGAATACACTCTGGGAGGCCATAATCGGGAAGCCACCTCCCGCTCTGGCCCCTACAGGTGTGAACCAGTCGTCTGTGCGTCCTCTTTTACTAAGAGTGACCCATCCACCGATTTCGGATCCTTCTCAAATTTCTCGGTTCAAAGTCTCGATCGCGAGGGATCCATCGAGCCGAACGATTCGGATCAATGGAATCCCGCAGGCCGTCAAAGACCTGACAGTCAAACAGGCCGGAGGGATTGCCGGAGAGGCGAGCAAGAGGCTCTCTAGAGGGTTTGGCGGAGATGATACAGTTAGTCTCAGTGGGGTATCCCTAAAGACGATGGAAACAGTGGATAGTGGACTTGCTGGAAATACGCCAAGCAACGGATTGGTAGGTACCGGAGAAAAGAGGAAGGGAAGGTCGGAAAAGGCTGAAAGAGGAGTGGCCGGGTTCATCAAAAGAAGTTACATCTGTGCGTTTGCTCTCTCGATCTTTCCCTCTAGTCTGATCTGATGAAAGCCGGATGTTGACTCTGAGTTGAGGATCTCAAATTTTGATCTAGACTTTACTTCGCTACTTCAAGAGCCGGAAGCCAAATGGAAACCAATCCTCGAAGCCAGTCAAGGCGTATCTGTTCATCAACTGGACTCGTTGGATCCCACACTGGTCGTCTATCGAGCCGAAGCCGTGTTTGTCGGTGTAGGTATTTGGGATCTTCTAGCGGCTATCAATAGTCCAGGAGCGAAGGCCGCTTGGGACAAGACGTTCGATGACGCAGTTCTATTGGAGGATGTGAACGAGTTGAGCGAGCTTTGGTGGTGGAAGTCAAAGGCGGCCTGGCCTGTTGCGTATGTTGCCCATTGTCTTTTCTTCTGGTTTGTTTACATTACGATAGTTATACTAATTGGTTGGTATTGGTACGTCTTTTGAATATATAACGTTTAACCCAATAGTGCTAGAGACAGCGTCGTGCTTAAAACGATTTACAAGTCACCTACGAGTGTCCATATCTTTTCTTTCTCGACAGAAGATCGAGGGTTGTTTCCTGCAATCCCTGCCTCTGAATCTGGTATCATTCGAACCCAAGTTGATCTGCAGGGCTGGTCGATCGAAGCTCTGTCGCCGACGACGACCCAGGTGACGTTGCTCGAGCAGTCTGATCCTAAGGGTTGGTCCAACAAGACATCGATCCCACAAACGATGGCCACCGGTATGTTTTGTGATCCTTTGGCGAAACTATCTATCAGTTTGAGAACGGCTTAAAGCTCATTATTATTGATATCAAACAATTATAGCTCTGGCCGGCATAGGCTCGTTCGCTATCAAGTCTGGAGGTCCACCTATAGTTACTCGGCTTAGTCATGCTAAAATACTCAATTCTAGGTTCGATCTTGAGAAATCAGTATTTCGTGTCGAGTTTCAATCTGCTTCTTGGCGGAAATCCAACATTGTCTCCGGTCTTTCAACTTTACCCAGTGAACCTTTGAATGAGCCCTCCGAAGATTCAAACGTATCGTCAAAATCCAGTTCTAATGAGCCAGAAATTGGTCCGGTACCGAACGTCGAGTGCGAGCTTCGATGTGACTTCGATACCTGGTCGAGTAGCCTGAAGCTTGTGATTGATCCTCCGCCGCAATCGGTCTCGTGTCTTCGACGACACCGGCTCTCAGCAGGAGGTGGCGGCGGATGGATAACTATTGAGCATGATGCTGTTGTTTTAGGAGAAGAGCATGTTCTGATCATTGTCTCGAAAGGGTCGTCTAGTGCGAAGGACAAAAACGTCGTCACTGTCAATGGGACAAAGATCAAGGTGGATGTGGAGGAATTGCCCGAAAGTGAGGTCAAGTTGCTTTCCAAACAGAAGAGAACAAAACCGAATCGCACCCCGTTGGACCGCCCTCCAGTGATGGGAGTGATTCGACGTCGTCGAATGACGGGTGACTTTGAAGATTCTGACTTATCATCAACGTCGACCAAGAGCCCATCAAGGATAGCGCAAACGTTAACTGCGTATAATCCTGTCTTTTCTGCTTTGGGCAATACAATCCCTCAGATGGCGACGCCTTTCAGCCGCTTTTGGTTCACTCCGAATGCCAATTCTTCTCATGTCCCTCCGCCCCCACCATCTGTTGGTACGACTATTCCAGCCCCTCCTTCCACACATGCAATGCAACCTGCGCTAGAGGTCCTTGATATTGTTCGACAGCTCTACTTTCAGCGACTTGATCCGGAGCTCTGGACTTCGACTACCGAGAAGGATGGTTTAGTCGTAAGCAAACGGAATGTTCCTTCTCTTCCGACAGCCCATGCAATGTATCATGCTTCGAAAGTGTTCCAAGGATCAACTGCAGAGGACGTATCAAGCGTCGTCTCGAACGGAAGTGCTAGATCGAGCTGGGATGACAGGTTTGAGTCATCCGTTTTGTTGGAATCATACGGCAACGGATGCTCCACCTCCTTCCATACTTCGAAATGTGCATTCCCATTTAGGAACAGAGGGTTCTTTGTTTCTACGGTAACAGCCCAAGGGGAACATTCAGGTGCTTCGTCGACACCCATCGGATTAGGACCTTCGACTAGTTCAGCGACATCAACGTTGTTTTTGGTCTCGGTATCATACCCCCAGAGTGCGGCTTCAAATTTCGATATTGAGAAATTGAACCCGGATGGACTCCCTATCGGTCGACTGCTGTTGGAAGGTTGGGTAATGGAAGTAAGTATACTTTCAAATAGCAATGTATGTCTGACCGTAAGCTAATCACTACGATATCTATTCGAATGAAGACTCTGGATCCTTACGGAAACGAACAGTACACCATTCCTTCAACTCGATGCACTTATTATTCCAGTCTCGATTACACCGGTTCTATTCCTTCCGTCTTAAATTCTTCGATCAACACCTCTCTACCCAAGATTCTTCTCAGCCTGGAATCCTATCTCAAAACCCAACCTTGTGCTCCTTTAGTTCGCTTTCCTCCGGCTGGCTTGAAACTTACTAACCTTCAATCGGATATCGCTACTTCAACCTCAAATTCGAACAAAAACGAACGATGGTCGCTTCTTGACGCAAATGACGAAAACGTACTGCTCAACCACTCTTTGGATCCTATCGAGCAGGAATACCGATTGATAATCTTCATACGACCTCAGCCTGACGAACAAAAGCGAGGCCAAACTACTCCTCGAAAGTCGCTTCCGCCTGATTCACGCGCAGGTCCCTCGATGCCGAGATCGGTATCGATGAGACTTCCTCCGCCAGATGATTTAGAGACCCCTCTAGACACAGTCCCATCCGATCCGTCGACTAGTAAGACCATTCGCCCGGTACCTAGTCTGTCCTCGATGTATTCATCTACCAGCTTGTCATCGATAAAAACGATTGTAGGATCACAAATGAAAAGTTCGCCAGACTTGACAGACTTTGTCGTCGCAGAATTTGTTATAGATACTGGTCAGTTCCCAGCGGGGTACAACGTTACTTCGTCCGCCGTCATGGGGGCCGATTTCGCAACTGTACCTTCGCCATCTACGACCGCCACCGCACCTCCCAATTCCTCTCTTCCCCCATCTCCTCTTCCCCTTCATCCTTCTAATCTGAAAAAACTTGCGCTCCCCTTCAAAACGGTCATTATTGCTCTCCCCCCTTCAATCCTTCATTCGGCTTCCTTAACTCCTGTAAGGCCGAGCAGAAAACATCTCGTTCGGATCACACTTCCGACTACACATCATCTTCAACCCCCACTACAAGATCCACTGCGGGATGTTTCAAAGACCGAGCCTTCTAAACCTAATTGGCTAAAGACATTGGAGCTGAAGGGCGCTATGGTGGAGATTGGAGTGGATCGACTAGCAGGGCAAGCCTATGATGAACCAGACCAGATCCTGGTCACGGTGGAGGGATCTATGACTCAGGTGTTGGGGAGAGATTCTGTTTCGGGATTGGGGTCGCCTTCGCCTTCCTCAAAGGTGGAGCCGGATGAGATTCGATTCAGCCAGTGGCCTAAACTCGAACGGTATGGTCTCTGATCTTTTTTTTTTACATTCTGTCATCGCATGACGAAGAAATGTTAACTTCTTGATATTCATTGCTGAACCAGGTTATCCGAGCCACTAGACGCAGCGCTTACACCGGGATCTACAAGTACACATCTATCTCTCCCCTCTTCGCTTTCAAATCCCATCGCTGTTGCAGAAAAGCTTCTACCGGTAGTTGCTGATACAATGAAGCCAACTGTAGACGATAACCCTGTGACGGCCTCTGAGTCAATGGAGGAAGAGGACACACCTACTGAAATCGGGGATACCGCTATCGCACAAAGTTCCCCAGTAAGCCAGCTTTCCTAAGATCGGTTGCGATTTCGAACATTCACTGATCGTATTCTCTATCTTTTTATCAGGCTACACCTACTTTGCCACTTCGCAAAATCAGTAATGCTTCCGCTCCTCTTTTCAACTTTTTCGGTCTTTCCCGTCGTGGCGGAGAACTTACGCCCACCAAAGAACATTCTATTCAGTCCGCTACTCTACCTGCTATCTCGGAGAACATACCTCATCAAACCCCACCTAAGCCTTCTTTCACTTTGCGTTCATACAAACAATATTCCCATATAACCATTCCCACCACAGTTTCTTTCCCAACGATGTTGTTTATAGCGTTCATTTCGTTCCTCCTCGGTTCGCTTATCAGATCTTTCTTCACTCCTACGGATTATGTCGTGTTCTTAGACGAACATGATCGAGAACCGATCACTCAAAGGTTTGTCGAAGAATCGTGGAAAGAGATTGTAAGGCTTGTAGAGTGGAAAGGTGTTTGGTGGGGAGACGATTTGGTACTAGCCGTTGTCAGACGTTCATAATCCTGTAATAAAAACAATCCAGTTTCACTTTTTTGTCTTTATCTTCGCTCTTGTTGATGTGGTCCTTATTCTCATACGCTAGTGATGGTTTGTGATAGTGGATGTAGTAAAAGATGACGAATAACGACCTCGCTTTCCTTTGCCTTTGCCGATGAGATTTCTTTCTAAATTATATACCATTCAACTTATTTATTTTGATATAAGACTTAATTCGAGGATAGATACAAAGACGATCATGCGTATAGTTAAATCAAGATTGAAAGATATATATCTTTAGGCCATGAAAACGAACCGACGGGTGGAAACTTCATACTCGAAAAGAGTCTGATACAATCTAGGAACATAGAACAGATGTTTAGAATAGAACTAGAGCTTGACATCATGTAGTTCCGACTCTTGTTCGCCTTGAAGAGCTTCGTCGAAAGGTGGTGGCGGGGACGGAGAGCGAGGTAAGGATGTTTCTGTCTCCTCTTCGATCTGGTCAGTTGTCTCTGTTAATTCTAGAGCGCTCGATGCTTCTGAGCCGAGAGCGTCTAATTCCGTCTTTGTTTCTGGCTCCGGATGAGCAGGTTCCTCAATCGAGGTTGAAGCTGGGACTTGTCTTCGTGAAGGTAAAGGCGGAGGAGCAGATCGTTTCGGTAACGCGGGGGCATTCTGTACCCCCTCTTTCTCTGCTTTTACCGAGATTTCTTGATGGTCGCCTGGTTCGGGACGAGCTCGAGAGGGTAGAGGAGGAGGCGAGACGACGTCGATTTCTACGTTTTGTTCTGGTCCATCTCCAATTCTCACCTTCTCTATCTCTCGACTCAACAAGCGTCCGTCATCCGAGTCTGGTGTGTTGACATTCTCTCCGTGGTTCTGTTTGCTCTTATCCACATCCCAGCTCTGGCTTTCTCTTAACCGCTTTCTTTCACCTTCTCTAATGACAAATTGCTCAACTTCTTCACCGTCGGCATCTTTTATCCACGCTTCGTCGGAAGCAGTTGGTGTAGGTGGTAGTTTCAAAACCTCACCGTCTTCAAGAATGAGTGTATCAGGGATCTCGGGTACGTATATCACGACGTCTAGAGAAGAATGCCTGAGGGTTTGAGCTCGGCCGGACGTGGCTTCTTGTAAGGCAATTTGGAGAGACTTTGCTTCATAAGGAACTTTGACTCGACCGGAAAGAATGTCAGCTGCTTTAATCCTGGGCGTGAATGTGTATATGTAGGGGAGGAAAGAGGAGTGACAAAAAAGAACAGGTTTCAGACGGCTGGCGCTGACTGGAATATCAGATATGAGGGACTACTTACCCTGGCCAGTTGTACATCTACATGTTTATTCAAAAAGCAAAGTTTTCAAAAATTCACTTAGCGATGTGTTCACGATAAGTATACAACTGGAGGGATAGAACCAACCCTAGCATTTTCGTCTATTTGTGTATACCGAACGGTGAACTTCATTAGCGTTGTGCAACATCGTTACCCATCTCCAAGATTTCTTTTTCTTTTCAGAGGAGAAGAAACAGAACAGAATCATCGTCTGCTTTGGACTTACCGAATCGATCGACAAACACTTGACCAACTAGCTGAATACCTGCATATAACCCTCTGCTGTTCACATATGAAAATACCGCTGCCTTTTCTAAACCGGCTTCAACAGCTGCACCTGCTCCAAATGGACCAACGGCCAGTCCGATATCTGTACCTAGGGTGGCTTTGTGGGTCGAAAAGGAAGCAAGAGCAGCTGGTGTCCGAATCACGAGAATAGCGTCATAAATGTCGACTCCAATCTGTAGAGTGAAAGATGATCAGGAGAGAACCGATTAGAAACAATATACTCAGAAAAGCATAAGAGAGATAGCAGTAGATATAGATACCATGAAGCCTAGAAATTGCGTTAAAAGGCATGCCAATTAACTTCAAAGAGACATGCAATACGTGTTTTACAAATGCCAGGAAAAAGAGACAAAAAAAGATCACTCACCTGTGGTTAAGTTGTTGGGCGACATGGCTGATGGCGCTGACCAGCCTATATATGGATATCACGAACTGGATATGCGCTCAGTATTCATTCTGTTGATGATTGTTGTAGACAAACAGATAAAAACAAAAACAGATACTGACTTCCGTCAGGCAACTTGGCCACTACGATACCTGCTCCGCCGGCACCTCCAAAAGGCGCAAGGCCTGAACGGAAAGCGGTGAAGATCGCAAGCCCACATGCCTGCTGTATAATCTTTGGGGGAATCTTTCGAAGCACTCGACGAGACAATTTTTTGCCCTTGACTTCGACAGTTTCTTCCTTCTCGATTCCGTCCACTAAGGTTGGTTTTAGACACGGACGTAGATCGAAGAAGCAAAGGATGACTGCATTAGGCCAAAGATGATTGTGGCTGTCTGCTAAAAAAAAAGAGGAGATGATCAAGCCGAACCTGTAAATGACCGCAATATCTGAGCGCACTTCTCCATTTCCTTAAGTTAAGAAGAAGATTTAACATCTCAGCATCATGATCTATCATGCAAACTCGGTTCTAGGTATGTAATGAAAAGAGACTGGCTCACCTGAGGGAAATCACCCGTGGTGGGCCAAAACCTCTTCCCACCGACCTGAGAAGAGAGGCAGTGAGTACATTTAATTTGGACAAATCCGTTCAAATGAAAACCATCAGTCATACATCTCCTCGGGAGACATCTTTCCCACACCGGACATATACTTTTCAGATCTGAAAGACAAACCTTTTCAGAGGCTCCATTGATTCGAACACCAGCCCAGTCCGATACTTTGATCGACTTCTCCATCGCTGCCATGCCCCAAGTCTTTCCTTTGGCTTTCCAGGTAGAATTTGCGGCCGCAGCCGAGTCTATCGATGATCTTGACACCGACACAGGAGCTGTTCTTGTAGGTGGAGGTTGAGACATCTGGATGTCCTGATGTATCTGATGGTATGTGTATACGAGTGCGAGTGTGAGTTTTTGTGTTTGTGTTTGTGTTTGTGTGGATGTGAGTGTGCTTTTGTTGCTGCTGCTATCGCTATTGCTAGTAGGTAGGTGAGTGAGTAAGTGAGTGAGCGGCGAGGGGATGAAGATAAGAAGTTAAGAGTATATTTGAATTAGACCTTAATTGCCTTACATGAGCAAAGCCTATCCTTATCTCTTGATCAACTCCCATATAAGCCCAAATACACCCATATTGCCGGTGTAAACTTAGGACATAGTAGATCATCAACCAACATGACGGCCGATCACTCTGATTTGTTTCGTTCAACATCGCTCAAACTTTCCTTTCCCATCATCCGAATAGAAGTTTCAAGACTGGGGGAAGGAAGCGGGAAGGAAAAAACGTTTTATATATAGACTACTCTCTGTCTCCTTCTTTCGTTTCCCTTCATCCATCCTTTTATCCTTCACCTTCTCCTAAATCATCATCTTCCTATACGCGTATCACTGGTTGATATCTCGCCTTTCCTCTGCACTTTACTACTTTCTTTATAGAAAATCGCTAGTCGATCATTTCCTAAACTTCTCACATTCCTTATTCGCGCTACCTTTCCAGATCCTTCATCATCAAAGCAAATCATAAGAAGAACCCCAGAACCCGAGACCTAATAGAAAAATATAATATAAAAATGTCCCACACCAGATCCCCTCTCATGCTCACGCTCCTCCTCAGTCTCCTCTTTGTTCTCCTTATCGGTCCCGACACTGCCCGAGCGACGCCTGTATCACCTCCTTCTCTCCGGACATTCGGGCGAATCCGAAATAAGTTGGCTGTTGAAAGACATGCCGGAACGGTTTGGGCGTCGGATGCCGCAGAGAGGAGTGTTCCCTCTACTCACATCCACGAACCTAAATCTGTCGTTCGTTCTTTTTCTTAAAATCTCATTCTCAGTTGACCAGGATTGATCCTGAGAAAATTTCGAGTTTTTTTTTTAAAATATTAAAGAAGGCTTCTCTCCCACTTCCGCTGAAGGCAAGGTTGATCCCCTTCCTCTCCACGTCCTCATCTGTTACCACTGCTGCGATGGATCAACTCCTCAGAGAGGAGATGGCTGAGCTTGAGGAGCCGGATTTCCAGTCAAAGTCAGCGTCAAAGAATGGCTCAAAGAAAACCAAGAAAAGCCGATTAGTGAAGAATCACTGAAGTCTTCTCTTCTCAGTCACTCGCTTGTCCTTTCTGTTTTTCCTCTCTTCTTCGATCTGCTTGCGCGGACAGTCGATTCCGCCCCAATCAACGCTAGTCGTTTCTTTTCTTTTGATACCGTCTCGTCTCGTTCTTCTTTCCATTTTTGCTTCGATTCGTTCCATCATATCCCTCCTGATTGTTATAATCCGCTCAGAGACTGGCTCTCAACCCTCCCTCTTTTCCTTTTTCCTTCCCTTTACCTTATCGGAAGAAATCAGTCACTGTCTTTTATGTCTTGTATAGATGATCGTTTGATTAACGTATTGATTTCTTCATCTTTGAATATATATGTTTTTCTTTCTACCCAGTCGAGATAAGGCATGGGCTGAAAGATCTACATTGGGATGTAGTGTTTGTATATGAAATTCAGCGTAAAACGATCATCTATCTTTCTGTATGTTTTCAGGACATCATCGACAACGACTGAAGAAGAGGAGAAGCAGGAAGAGATACTTGAAGAAAAAAAAGAAGAAAAAAAAGGACAAAAGCAAAGGAAGAAGAAATGAAAGAATAGACAGAGATGCTTCACACAAAAATGCACACAGCTAACTAACCCAGACAACGCTCATTCTGATCGGCTCAACCTGTCGAGAGCTCTAACACCCTGTTCTTCCCATTCAGCCTTCGACACCCAAAATTCTTCCCTAGATTTCATGATGTCTGCCAACACAGCTCCTCCCAAGAAAACCATATGTTTACGTCGAGGAGGATCTTCAATCCTGATCTTAAAGTTCTATTTGGATTTAATGACGCGAAATGAAATGAATGAACAATGGAATCAGCTCGCCCGATTTCTCAATCTAGAAGAGAAGCACACCAGAAGAAACAAACCTTGAGTCGGGAAGCATCGCCATTCAAGACTTTTGTCAGGTAGAGCTGCTTCATCTCCTTTTCCAACCGACTGGGCAATCCGGGATACATCGAGCTACCTCCACTGAGAACGATGTGTTTGTACAATTCTTGCCTAATGTCGACCGCGCCCGCCTGAATCGTCTGGAAGAGCAACTCGGCCATACCCGGCTGTTCGACATCGACCAGGTGCGGTTGGAACATGCATTCCGGAGCTTCAAATCGTTCTGAGCCGACCTTGATCACTCGTCCATCGGGAAGCTGCATAAGGGAATAAGGATTGAGAAAGGAAAATTATGAGATGGACTGGAAGGCGATGATCATGGATCGAGTGAGCAAGAAAGATATACGAACGGTGTAGTTCTCTACCAAAACAGTAGTATCTTCTGATAACCTCTTGTCCTGCTCGAGATCGTAACTGTAATTTTAAAGAGGACGAAATGAATATTAGAAAAAGAAAGAAAAAAAAACAAGAAAAAAAGACACAGAGTTCAAACGCGAAGTGAGAAAACTAAAAATTCAAACCAACCTGGTGTAGCAAAGCTTTTCTTTAATGCCTCGAACAGTTTCGAAATCTGCAGTTCGGTTGAAGGCATAACCCCGCATGAGAAGGAGCTTGATCAGATATCTCGTCACGTCTCGACCGGCCACGTCCAACCGCCTGGTCAAGTGAGGAAGGGCGTATCCTTCGTAGACGGGCACAACATGGGTGACACCATCTCCAGAGTCGACGACCACACCGGTTTGAAGACCTATGATACCCAAGATTAAAGGAAGGGCGCAAGAAACACGTCAGCCTCGCTGGATCAAAAAACCAACAGCGATGAGAAGAGGAAAAGAGATAGCCTGACCCTGAGCATAAAGTGTGAGAACGGCCTGGATCGCGACATAGACACCACCGACGTTGAAGTTTTCAAACATGACTTCCGCCATTTTTTCTCTGTTTCGCTTCGGATTCATTGGCGGTTCTGTTAGCAGAACTTTTCGTCCGGCCGGGTCTACCTGGAGTTTTTCTCGGAAAGTATAGTCCCAAAGATGGAGCATGTCTTCCCAGTTTTTGACGATTCCGTGCTCCATTGGATGAGTCACATTCAAGAATGATCGATGTTCAGCAGCTTCGAGTAGACATATGCGTTTTTGGTCAAGAGGAAGAACAAGAGTCAGCCATGTTGTAGCGCTTCATAGAAGCAAACAAAATGAGGGTAAAAGGGATTCACCTTGATCACCGATCATGAGATCTGAGATCTCTTGGTTCCCGAGTCGTTCTTCAGCTCTAAGAATTGGCCGACCGACGATCGAGGGAAACACTAATATATGAAGTTTGTCGAGACGACTCAGTTGTTAGCTAATATAGCCATGCAAAGAGTGAACGAGATGGAAGGACAAACCGTGTTCAGGGAAGTTTGAGCCTGCATAACCGCACTTGACAAACTGTACGCGAGCGAAGTGATTGATTAAGGCAATTGATAGGAAGATATTTCAACACTAAAGTTCTTTCGTAATGAATTAAAACGACAAGAGCACGAAGAAGTAGAAAACATGAATGCAAGAATGAGAAGCGAGACCATGAACACGTACCCCTGTTCCGTTGTCGACGATCAGAGGGTTCGAGCTATCATAGGACATTCTAGTTTGGGGAAAATGAAATGATCCGTTTACAACATGAGTTTGTCAAGACGTACGTTCATAGAGCATATACATCTTTACATATATGAGCAGACTTACTGAATGGATTGGCGATGACGATTGTAAGAGATGGACGGGGATGATGGTTCAAAGGTCGGCAAGATAAACGAGATGGGCTAAGAAGAAAGATGATGGACAATCGAGCGAGCACAGCTTTTTTACGTAGTCTTTCTCGATAGTTTCTAATAAGGATTACAGAAAGTTTGTATTGCTTTCATCGAGAGATTTCAATACAAAATATTCCTAATATCGACTAGAAGAAAATTCTATCGACTTTTGTTTTTCAGATCCTCACCTTCTCTTCGACATTCTGACCGTACACTCATCGACTACACCATACAGTGACTCACTACCTGCCTCACTCACTTTTTCTACAATGCATTTCCCCAGTGCTCTTCCTCTGCTTTGTATGATTCTTGCTCCGATCTCGGCCGTTGCACAATCTCAGTCTCAATCTTCGACTTCTTCTACCCAGGCCGCTACCTCTTCAACCACCTCAGTAACGAATTCAGCATCTTCATCAGATAGTGCAAGTTCAAGCTCGACCGCAAGTGCCACTGCTTCCGCCTCGGTGTCTACAAGCTATAGTGTAAGTCATAAGAGTGTGTTTCCTATACTATAGCTCTCAAGGAATTTAGCAAAGAGAAACCTAGGCTTGAGTTCATTTGCTCATACATGTCTTGCTGCATTATTGTGCTTTGCTCTGCGTTCCTTGATCAATTTAACCATTCCATTTGTAAAACCCCGTCTTTTTTTTTTTTCACAATTAATCTTTAAATTCTATTGTATAACAGGTCATTCAAACTCTTATCGCATCTAGTGGATCACGAATAGCAGTCACGAGTTCTGTCGCTGTTGAGATAACTATCACGCCTTCTTCGAGCGCCACAACCACAGCTCAGAGCGTCAGTCCTAGGTTTTTTGTGTTCTTCTTTTTGTCATTTAAATATTAACCTCCGACTTGGGAAACATGATTTAACAGGCGAGTGGCAGTGCTTCTTCTGTGACTACGACGGCGACTACACTACCGTACGCATCTTCCTATGTCGGCGCTGGTGAGAGTGCCACTGCTCCTAGTCCGGGCAAAAGTGGCACAGGAAACACTGGACCGGATGACAACTACCGGGCAAGCGGTGCTCAAGAGAGCATTCGATTGAATAGCAGTCATCTTTGGTTGAGTCTCCTTGGTGGTTCCATCGGTATAGCTGTCGTATCGGGGTGGATATAGAGAGCGAGATGGTTTGCTCACTACTTGCTTAACTCCATTGTACCTTTCTTGAGATTTTCTTTTTCTTTTTCTCCCCATGGACATTTGGTATGGCATCAACTCTTCATCTTTCTCAAATGGACACTTCGTTCCTTTACGATCATTTTCTTTTCATATACGTATCATGGTTTTACTCCCACGTTCCTTTACCCCATTTTTTGTATTTTCTCTGGTGTTTCTTAAGGTCGTGCTATCAATGAGATCTTCTTTGTTTGATCTTATAAGACACTCACAAAGTGTACTTGGCTGAGCCGTGTTGGTGGTATATGAGCTTGGAGTGGAAGAGTGACAGTAAAGACGCGTGCCTGAAAGGCAGTCGCGTCTTTCACCCTCCATTCTTCAATTTTATTCGTTTCGATCACCATCTAACACTTCCCTCCTATAATCTTCTCGTCGACCCATTTGTCCTCTTATCCTCTCTTTCAGAAGAGAAAGAAGGGAAACAAATCACTCCAAGAACAGAGAAATTATATCAGACGGTCAAAGATGGAATCGTTAGTACAGATACTGATAAAGTCAGGAACTAGCGATATCGATGGGAAGGTGCTTGCTTTAGGAAAGATGAGGGAATTGATGGTTGATTTTAATGAAGTTTGTATTCCTTTTCTATCTTTTTACCAAATCTCCTCTTGCTTGGACAAAACCTGTCGATCATGAAGAGCAAAAGTGGGTTGACAGAGATCTCACAACTCGATTACCTTGTCTTTTTGTATCGGGTGAACCGGGAAGAGTAGATACCAGAGGATTCTTATGAAGATATCATAACAGGTCTCAAGCTCTCTCTAAGGCACCCGAACGCCCAACTAGGTTCGTTCTTCATCTTCTATATTTGATGTCTACGACTGCCTCATGTTATACCTGAATAGCCTGTTCAACAGATCTGACGGAATAGGTTCTTCCCTCGTTGTTCTGTCAATTTGAATGTACAGCCGGTCAAGCACTACAAACGATCTTGATCTTCCTTCAATCATTCACAAGTATACCCATCACTACACATGTATGCGCATCCGTCTGTCATTTTTTTCTTCCTGATATATAGAATCCAAGCTTACTGTCTCTCTTACTGTCTTCGTCTCGAATTATTTTGCTCCGTCTTTAGACTCAAGCACATCTCCGATTCATTCTCCATGCGTTCCTTCCAGTAGGGAACGGTTTGATTGACCGACTCGCTGATCCAAGGGAGCGACCTAGAGAGCTCGCTCGAGAGTCCCTGGTTCTTCTCGGAGAGATAAGCGCGCGAACAAGCAAATCATCGACGGGAGTAGTAGCAGGACGGGAAGAGGGAACAGTGCTGAATCTTTGGGAGAAGGCGATGAGAGAGCAAGGGCTGAGCAGTAAGAATGTTCGGATCAAAGAGCAGGTCCGTCTTCTCCGGATTTTTCACACTTACTCGTCTGTTATGGAAGCACGTCAGACTGACAAACTCAAGAGTGTTTACTAATTGATGGTTGCTGTAAAAACAGTCAATATTGGCGCTCGGTCAAGTACGCGCTAGCAATCCAATATTTCCGCTGAAGCCGTATATGGCCGTGTTAGTGGATTTGTTAGAAGATGGCGATGGGATGGTTCGTGACACTGCTCGAGAGGTACGTCTTTTCCTTCCTCTTTTCTTCCCCTCTTCCTTCTTCTATGTCTCAACAAAATCTGGGTTTCTATTTTTCTTTTCCTCTCTATGATGTCCAGACGGTGATCGCCGTGTTTTCTGCATCCACTACTTCTGCCCCCGCCAAAGCTGAGCTCAAGAAGCTTCTCAATCTGAAGGGTGTCCGAAAGGCAATTGCAGAGAGCGTGTTAGCGAAAGTCTTTGCTGTTTCTGCCACTGGGCCGTTAGGCGTTGTTCCTACTGCCAAGATCAACTCCAGTAAGAATGAAGAAATAAAAAAACCAGAGAGTAAGCTCGAAGGAAAAGAGGAAGAGGTCCGAAAGCAAGGGCAAACCCAAATTGAACCAAATCGTTCAACGCATGGTG
The DNA here is from genome assembly GCA_014825565.1 of Phaffia tasmanica. Taxonomy (NCBI): domain Eukaryota; kingdom Fungi; phylum Basidiomycota; class Tremellomycetes; order Cystofilobasidiales; family Mrakiaceae; genus Phaffia; species Phaffia tasmanica. Next base: position 41,426 of record MVAI01000095.1, on the reverse strand, counting down.
GGAAGGAAACCGCCGAGCAATCAGATCCAAACGGATTCGAATCTGTTGAGACTGTTTATGTAAGTCTGACCTAGGTAGTTCAGTTTTGACGGCTAGCGTGCCTAAAGCTGACGATCTTTTGATTTCCCATTGGCACTTCGATTTAGATCGCGTCAGCTCGAGACTTAGAGACGGAATTTAAAGACATGCTCCCTGCTTTCGAGGTATATGCTTCCTTTGTGTGTATGGCAGTCGGCCAAGTAGAATACTGACGACAAGATTGAATCTTCTTGCTTTCGCGGTACGCACGCTCGTGTTCTTCCTCGTAGGGCAAAGAACATGAACACAATTGGTTCCTTCGTGAAAAGTCAATGATTCGTGTTCGAGGAATGATCAAAGGGGGTGTGTTTAAATATTACCCAGATATGTTTATTGGGTGCCTTCGGGCTGGCTGGCTGGAGGCTAGCTTGAAAGCTGTAAGTTAGGGTTTTATACTACACAATCTATCAGACCTTTGTTTTCTTCATGTGTAACAAAGCTGACGAGGTTGAACCATACATCTGTTCTATCTGTTTCAGCTTGCCAGTCTTCGAACGACGGTCTGTACGTCCGCCTGTTTCTGCTACGCATCTTTAGCACATACTATGGGAGTCTCGTTCGACCCTTTTATCGACACCGTCCTTCTTCCTCTATCGAAGATGGCAAATTTCACCAAGAATCTTGTCGTCCAGCAGACACAGGACACCATCACTGTCTTTCTTCGTTCGACCACTTGCCCACCACGAACAATCCTTCCTTTTTTGACCCAGGGAGCGACTGACAAGTCCGTTCGGGCTCGATCTTGCGCGTTTGCACATTGCAAGACGTATTTAGATGTTCACGGCGTGAAAAGCAAACACGGAATCGAAGTTCTTGGAGGGACAGTCACGTTGGAAGACATGATCAGAAAAGGACTGGCAGACTCAAACCCCTCAGTAAGAGAATCATGCAGAGCCGCATTTTGGGCATTCGAGAGTGTATGGCCAGTATTGGGAAGAGGGATGATTGAAAAGCTGGATGGGATGCAGAAAAAACAGCTGTTGCAGGCTGAACCGAGCAAGACCGCTGAGCACACTGTAGCCAATGGGGCAGCGTCGCTCAAACCATCTGTGACGAGTTCGAGCACGCAAGGGAAGGCAAAGGTGGATATGAAGAGTTTGATTGCCGCTCAACGAAAGGCGAAGATTGCGCAGAGTAGATCGGCCGCACCTGGTACAGAACCGGACAACTTAACATCGTCTACTGGCTCATCGAACGACTTGCAGTCAACGCCTCCACCGCCAACTTCCTATAAGGACATCGAAAGATCTTTACCTTCCAGGTCAAGTTTATCATCTCGGCCGTCTACCGAGTCAAATTTCCCTGGTACACCGGGACAACCGGATTCTACTTCTCTTTCCGATGCCTTTGCGTCTGTATCTATCGTTGATGCACCTGAATCTCTATCTTTAGCTAGTCCAACGATCTCATCCAACCAAATAGATCCTTCATCGTCCATATCACCATCAACTTCGATTTCGATTTCAACGCCTACCAGCCAGAACAGCATTACCAACCCCGATCTTGAAAAAACATCTGAAGTAGTTGGCGTCGCATCTCAAACACCATCCGGTTTGGCAGCTGAAGGTTCTATCCGACCCGACCCAGTACTAGTACTGGAGCAAGGCAAATCACTTGCAGTCCCTCAGGACTTCATGTCATTAGATGAAGCAGTATCGGACTTGTCGACTCCTATGAAACCGATGAACGCTTCTTTCTCTCGAGTTCAAAACATTGGACGAGCGAGGGGACCTATATTTGGATCCACTGCGCGTGATCAAAGAGCTGCTCAGACTACGACGGCGACGGGAGTCAAAGCGGTAAAGACGCCGCAAGGAAAACAGAACAGGCTGAGAGAGGTCGCTAGACCATTCGATGGGTTCTTAGAGTCACCTCAGCAAAAAGCGACGTGGGAAGCCGGAGCTGGGCCGAAACAGATTGATCTGCTGAAAGACACCTTGGGAGACTATCCGAGCTGGAGAACGGTTTCGAGTTGTAAGCTTGGCATTTCTATATTATTCTGACGGTTCTCATTTAATTTTATAAAAGAGATTACTCTGGCTTAACTGGAGGGTTCTGTCTTATTCGGTTCATTCAGTCGTTCTCAAAGATATACCGGCCAAACCAACGTCTTTGCCCGATGGTCTGCTTTCGCCGTTAGAGAAGAACTTGTCATCGATAGCCGCCATTCGAAATCTTATTTCATTCTCACAGAAACATGCTCTTGCCAGCGGAGATGAGTCTTCAAACCCATCATGGCAAATCTGGCAAGACGGAAAGATGTTTGACAGACTGTTTGTTTCAATAGAGAATTTTTTGGAGAAAGAAACGGTGAGTCTTCCTGAGTTTACTTCCGTATTACAATATTCTTACTAGGACTTACATATCTCGAGGATCCTCAACTACTAGGCCGAACCGGCCGTCGAGTGGTGTTTGGTTCTTTTAGAATCTCTAGTAAACAACCAGTGGGCGTTGTTTGAGGGATACGAACCTCGGCTTTTCAAGATCCTACTCCACTTGAGATCCATCTACCGTCAATCTGTACGTATCTACTACTGGTATTGGGTGGTCCTCAAATCCAGGTTTTCCTCATCCTTTGTTTCTCTTGTTCTTACTTTCTCTGTGCTTTGGGAACGATAGATTCGAGAAGCAACGAGCATGCTGTTCATGGTTCTTGCCTCAAGAATTTCGCCCGTGTACTGCCTAGCGATGATTGTTAATTCTCTTCGGCAGTTCCTCCCTCCGTTCCCTTGGCCTACTACATCCGACGCACCATCGGTCTCGGCCGAAAACGAAGGATCAGGCGACGAGAAAGAGGTGATAATCGATCCAAGATTTGTCCCTGGTTTTGCTTTTGGTTTGCTACAGATAGGAAGATGTTTCTTGCTCTTACCAGCAGAGGTCTTACAGGAGGAGATCCCAAGGATAGTGGATCTAATCATACCTGTCAGTCTCTTTTGCTCTATTTGTTGTGCATACACATCCGGGTAGCGCTAGACTGACGGAGAGGCTTTGACATGATCTATCATCTTGCATGATGGGTACTTGTTTGCTACAGGCAATGAACGCCTCGAATGTGACCGTCCGCGAATCAGCAACGACATCCGCCTTGGCCGCTCAACTTGTGTATGTTGTCTCTTTTGTTTGACATGAACGTGAAAAAACGCGAAGACCAAGAAAAAAAGGTATCATGGAATGAGCTGAACATCTTACATTTGACTTGACTCCGACTAGATTGAAAGATGAGATTCTCATGTTTGAGTTCCTCCGAGGCATCTCGAAGAATCGGACGCATCTTCTAACGTATTTGTTCGTCTTCCTCCGTTCTTCTCTTTTCTTTTATCTCGTTGTTTCGGGAAGAAGAGAAGAGCCTCTCCAACGCAGGATTGTATTGACGGCATGATTTACTTTGGTTCAATGTACAGGTTCGACCAGCATCATCTTCGAACCTCCGCCACCTCCACCTCCTCGGCGTCAGTGCTACCACCGGCTTCGGAGTCGGACAGTAAGAAGCAATGGGAAAAAATCGAAAGAGCGTTATATCGTCAGAGCTGTCGAGCCAGTACCCCTCCTTCGTGACGTCGCCTCCCGACAAAGAAAAGAATGTTGGATGTACATATAACTTTCTTTTGTCTTTCAATATCTGTCGACTCTTGATATTTTAATGGCACACGGATGAATCAAGCATGAAATCGAGAACGAAGATACCGTCGGAGAACATTATCATATGATTTAGACACAAGGGATTTGAAAAGATACAACTCGTGGATAGATCGAAACATAACCAAGAACATTAACTAATAAGGAAGGGTATAAAGAGACATATTAAGCACGACTTCTTGGAGGCGGACTAGGACTCCTCGAGACTGAACTGCTGGAATATCGTCTTGATCGGGTGGGTGGGGTGGATGATCGTCTTCTTCGAGACCTGGGGGGTGGGGAAGATGACGGATCCCTCCGTCTTCGGACCGGAGAGGGTGAGCGACTGTCTTTCGGTGAGGGAGATCGACGTCTGGATACGGGTGAACGGGACCGAGAGTCTCGGTCCACTCGTCTCGAACTGGGAGCAGGATCTTCACCTCGGGTAGCCGTAGTGCGAAGTCGACTGGCAGCTTCACGTTCATCAGCGATCCTTCTTCGCTCTTGTTCTCGCCGCCTCTTTTTCTCGTCTTCCTTTCGCTGTTCGGCCTGAGCCTCTTGTTCAAGAATTCTTTCTGCACGAATTCGATCTTTCTCTTCATACTGGGCTCGTTTGGCCGCCCGGAGTCGTTCCTGCTCTTCCCTGTCAAAGGAGGCTCCTTCTCTGTAGTCATTGCTGACACCGAAAGCGCCGCGCATTCGGGCTAGCTCGGCCTCTTTGGCCTGAGCGATAGAGTGGGTCTCGTGTGGCTTAAAATGACGGCCCTGACTGGAAGAGGGCATGGCGGCAAGAAGTTTTGCTCGGAGAGTACTGACTTCCTCCAAAACTTGTTCTTCGGGAAATCTGTGTAAATTGAGTATGGTCAGCATCAGAGCGAAAATACAGATTTGACAGACAAAAGAACAAAATATAAATAAATAAAAATGTAGGTCAACTGCTCGACACCCACGTCTCCATCGACGGCCGTAAAATTCTCTTCCGGCAAGATTCCTTCTGTGGTTGACCTCGTAGAGCATCGTCCACAGGATTCGTCAAGTCAGAATTGAAAAGCCAGAAAAACGCGGGCTCTAGAACATGCCTGAATCATGTGAATCAATCTTCGCGAACCTAATCGCCCCCAAAACCCGGGAGAATTGTAGGAGGGGGCACTGTCTAGGAAAGGTTGCGTATAGGAAGGGGAAAGAGGGGAAGAAAAAAAAAACAAAGAAAAGGAGAAAAAAGAAGAGAAGAAAAATAATGATAATAAAATAGCAAAAGCCGCAACTCACCCTTTCTCTTCGAGCTCATCTGTGAGCTCGACACACTTAACCTCGATCTGTCGTTTTCGCTCGTGATCGAGAATACCCTGATCAGGCTGACGTTGTTTGGGGAAATCATCAAAGTTGGATGCAGTTCCAAATCCGCCGGGTGGACCTTCTCTTGGTCGGAAGGCTGATAAATTTTTGACTACATAACCATTGGTACCACTACCTCTTGCTGTGGCAAGACCAATCCCGTTGTCTGTATTCGGTGAGAAAGAGGATAAAGCATAAGAAGGAAATGTGATGCGATGAAAAGTTGGATAGACCAAAGGACGAAAAGATGGCAGAGCAATCAGAATACTGGGGATAGACAGGATAAAAGAGAGGAAAATGGATTAAGGAAAAGAACACGGGGACACGTACGTACACATGGTGCTTTATTAGAGCGACAGGGATGTGAAGAGCTGAGAACGAAAGAGAGGGAGAGGATGAAGAAGAAAAAGAAATGAGAGATGATCGTTGTTGGGGTTGTGAAGGAAGAGGAAGAGGAAAGAAAAAAAGATTTTTTCTTCTTTCTTTCTTTTGGGCGGCCCAAGCATAGATGTGTCACGCAAGGCACACAGGCACACAGGCGTGACGGTCTGGAGGGCGGGGTTACGGGTTACGGTGTAAGAGGTTGATCGGAGTACGACTAAGTGGTGACTAACTTACTTTAATTTCAGGGCAGGATAGACATGCACAAACTCGTGCCTTGTTCCTTCCGAGAGATTGGTTCCTGACACTCTAGTTGTTTTTTCTCCTTCTTTTCTTCTTACCGTTCTACACCATCTCAGGGGGAAGAAACCCGCTCTAGAGAAGATATCTGATGAGAACTGACGAGACAGAGTGTGTATATATGTATGTGTACGTGTGTACGTGTGTACGTGTGTGGATGGGTGGGTGGGCGCCGATCAAATAAAAAGAGCTAATCACACAAGTGACTAATCGGAAATAAAGTGACTGACCAGAGTGATAGCCAAGAACATCGAATGACTCACCAGAACTATCAAGTTTACAAAACAGAAAGGGCTCAACGGGAGAAGGATCGATGGAGGAAGAAGAACTCAAACGGGTGTTTTCGTTTTAAATCATTGTTTCCCTGGTTGCTTCCCTTTTCCTTTCCCTGTTCTTGTTTCTTGGCCGGAATTTCGTCCTTGCTTGTTCCTCTCATTCTCTTCTTGACCGTCACCAAAACATACACTTACACTTACATACACACTTACATATATACACACACATACACACGCTCACACGACTACCTAATAATGAAGCCACTCTCTCCTTCTCTTCTTCTCACTAGCTCGCTGTCAATCCTCTTGTCCTTGGTCGTCGATGCTCAGGACGACGGCTCCGTCACTGCAGGTGCTGCTCCGGCAGATGCTATCAAGGCCTACAGTTGTGACCCAACTAGCTGCAAACTACCGGATTGTGCTTGCGCAAGTACCAGCCCACCAGGTGGCCTTCAGCCAAAGGATACCCCGATGTTCATCGTTTTCACCGCAGACGACGCCCTACAGTCGTACACGATCGACGCTGTCAACTCGTTACTGCAAAAGAGAAAGAATCCGAACGGCTGTTCACCAAAAATGACTTGTAAGCGTTTTGTGCCTGGCTTCACATGAGTGTATCAATTCGCATGTTGTCTTTGTTAATCTCTCTACTTCCACTACTACTCTCTTCAAGACTACACACAAATTTCATATACCAACTTTTCGATGGTCACCGAATGGTACGGCCTCGGAAATGAAATCGCCGATCACACCATGACCCACATCGAACTTGCCGGAGCCGACGAAATCAACGGTAACCTCATCGCTTTGAACGCCCTTGCTGGTATTCCATTCGCAGACCTCAAAGGTTTCCGAGCGCCCTACTTGAACTACTCGGCCGGCCTTCTCACCCAGCTCTCCGAGTCTGGCTTCCTTTACGATTCAAGCGCTACCGCCAGCACGCCTGTTAGTGATCCAAACACCGACGCCTTCTGGCCATATACGCTCGACCACGGACTTCTCAACGATTGCAACACTTTCGAAGACATCTGTTATGGTAAGCCACAACTCCCCGGCTTCTGGGAAATCCCAATGTACGCACTCTTTGACAGTTCCGGCAGCGCCAACAACATTCATCTCATGGTAAGTTCTCTCTTCTGTTCAGACTTTCTCTTGCATTGTTTCTGGTTCCCGTCGTCCCAGAACCAAGACCGATTTCGTGTTACTGACTTCTTTAACACCTTCCTCAACATCTTCCTACGCTATCTCAGGACCCTTGGCTGGATAATTCGGACCCGACATTTACTCTGAAGTTCATGAAGGAAACCTTCACCGCGCATTACAACGGAAACCGTCAACCCTTTGGACTCTACACACACCCGATCCATCTCTCAACTACCTACCCCGGTCTGAGCTCGCCTGCAGGTCTCGTCAGTATGATCAACGAGTTTCTCGACTGGGCTCAGAACCAGGAGAACGGTTCGTGGTTTTCATTGTTTTCGTCCTTTGATCGGTCTGAACTAAACGCTTTCTCTTTCTCTCTTTCTTTCTCTCCCTTCCTTCAGTCTGGATTGTGTCTAGCGAACAGCTGCTCGCCTGGGTTCGGGATCCTAAATCGATCGCAGATCTCGATCAATCTGATGCGCTCAAGTGTCAGAACGTTACCCTGCCCGCAGGAACGGATATCTGCAACGGTCTTCCCGGTTACGACTCCTCGTGAGTCCCTCTGTCTCTGTTCTTCCGTCCTTTTTACCTGTCAGGCATACATTAGCCCGATTTGCGAAAACTCACATAAATTTCTACTCTCTCGCCTCCTCCAGCCTGCTTGCCCGATGCTCCTTTTCAGACTTTCCCTTTTCAACTTGCTACGGGTGCCCTAAAAACCAACCTAGCGTGAGCGATCCGAACCCAGAGCAGGTCCCTGTCAACGGGCAGAGCCTTCGACACAGACTGCCTTCCAACTGCTCGACCGCCTGTTGGGATCCGATCGGAAACAACTGTGTCTCTGGATCGGACTGTCTCTTTCAGGACACTAGTCGACCCATCGGGGTGAGTTCTTCTTGGCCCGTCTCTCGCTTCCCCTCTAGACAGTCTTATTGACATTGTTTGATACCTTTATCTTCGACTACTTAGCTGAACGGCAGCGAACTGACTGGCGGAGGAACTGACTCGCCCTCCACCACCTCCGACTCTTCCGCGGCCTCGGCTACGGCCACAAAGATTTACGTCCCATTCAGCAACGATGCTCCGTCCGTTGTTACGCTTTCTACTCGGAAAGTTGTATTGGAAGTGTTGTTGGCTTTAGTTGGAGCAGTCACTATCTTCCTATAAATTCATCTTTATCTTCCTCTCATCCGTCTCTTAATCGGGTAGACCTTCTACACTCTGCTCTATTTGAAAGCCATGGCTTTCATTATGACTTTAATCGAAAGGCAATGGACCTAATTTTCGTCCGATTTCCTTCTCTATCCTCTATCGATTTTTGCATCTTCTCTTTCGCCCTTTCTTTTCTTTCTTGGACACATCTCCATACCACGAGCATCTTTCCTTCTTCATCCTTCATTCCTCTTTATTTTCACAATAATCTTATTCTCTCTGTTCTCTCTTTTGCCATATCTGTTGTTGTAAGAGACTATGCATATACCTTGGTTCTGTTTATCTCGAGAAAATAATAGAGAATTTGAATAAATAAATAAATAAAAATGCCCTAAAATTGTTTGTTCACGTCCGCCTTCGATCATATACAGGAAAGAAACCGGAAGAGTGATTGTATTGTTTCAAAGTCAGTTGTCCAGACATCTCCATCAGAATCAACGGTGCGTGATTAATGAGGATGATCATCAACAAACGATCATGTGAACTCTCGTTCTTCTCCACTTCTAGTATTGGCTTTACTCCCTGATCGACTAAGTGGACAGACAAAGGAATCAGAACGACATGTGTATATATCTTTCCAGTCTCTCCTTCTTCTTCTCTCCTTTGTAATTTTTTATTCCTTCCTGCTCAAGCTGATGCCTTACCACTCGCAGCTCCCTTCCCGGTCCAACCCTTGAGGTGATCTCTCCAGCTCTTCTTCGTTGAATTAGCTGGCTTGACTTCCGATGTACCTATCACATCCATACTCTCCACTGATACTTTTTTCGGTAACACATATGCTAATCCTCGGACTCGACCATTCGGCACTGTCGCAGGCGTCAACGGATCATACTCAGGCCAGTTACCTATGAACGGTCGAGTGGGCACTGAAGGTGGCTTTCCGTTTCGGTATGGGTGGCCTGGCTGAAGAACACCGGCCTGAAGATGCAATGACAGAGAAAGAAGAGTTGAGTCGTGGTAAACCAGAATACAGTAAACTTTCCACCTCGTCGTTTCTCCGGGATTCAAGATGCATAGACTGACCTTTTCCAGATAGGTGACAACCTTTGTCGAGGGTTCCGCCTTTCCGTGCTCTAACCACCAAAGGATTCGCTCCTCGTTCCACTCGACCCTCTTCTCATATCGAGTCGCGTCCCTTCCTGCAAAGTTCATTCCACCTTCCACGGCCGATAACTTTCGATTTTTGGGAGTTGGGTCGTATTCGCCTAGTTTCTCGAGCGGCATACCGTCCCGTCTGGTCCGAGATGTAGTAGCAACGATGCAGACCCGTCTAAAGTCTCGAGGACCGGTGGTGAATGCCATACGAAGTCGACTAATGAGATTTGGAGACCACAAGTCCAAAAAGACGAATATCAGAAGTATGAAGCCGAATCAGTTCGATGATTGAAGGACGAATGACGATACCAAAAGAGAAGAGTGAAAAGAAAAGGAAAAAAGAAGGAAAACAGAGAAAGAAAGAGAAGCATTTGAACGTACACCTTTGCATTCCTGATGGACAACGGAACATATCTCTGTTTGGGAAGCTGGAGAGCAAAGCCCTTATTAACGGCTCTCGGGGCAGAAGACATGGTCGATCGGATTGGAAGATGATTGTCTCGTTGCAGAAAAGCAAAAGGAAGCGAAGTGCTTTAGGAAGAACGAGAGGCTTCATAGGGGGTGCCCCGACTGAGGGTATAATTTGGGGTTCACCGTGGGGTAATCTGGGGTACAATTTGGGCTCAAATTTCACTTTTACATACATTCTTCTAGCCCACTCAGAAACTTAACTCGAATACACACACGCACACAACTATACACCCACCTACTTTCTCTCTATCGGAACGCGCCCTCTGTTACCAGAATGGCTCCTCGATCGAAATCGAAAGCAGGAAAGAAAAGCACTGCGTCCAGAGGTGGAGATGCCTCGGTGGCCAAGATGGTCAACTGGGAGGACACAATTGAGGATGGAGGCGAGGATACTTGTAAATCTTTTTATTTTGTGCTTTCTTTGCGTTGTTCTATGGCCAGGTGCATTGATCAAACCTTGTCTCTATGGATTGCTGACTGTTCATCTGGTGTTTTTTTTTTTTATTTTCAGTCCATGCGAACAGAGATAAGGTTTTGCTTGAGGATACATCGAACGAACGAGCTCGTCGGTTCCAACCTCTTGCCGACAATGATGCCTTCAACGACGAAGAAGATGTCTTTGCTGGTAAAGGATTCGCCAACTCTGAGGATGAGGATGATGATGATGATGACTCGAACGAGATCTACTACGATGGAGAGGAACACCCAGATATGCCCGAGGTTGTTCCTCGAGCTCGAAAGGCTAAGGCGAAGGCAGACACCACACCAAAGGGACGATACGCCAAGCCAGAGCCAACGTCTTCCGATGAGGATGAACTCTCTGATGGGTCCGACTCTGGTGATTCTGGCTCCGATCGGTCAGATAGGATTGGAGGAGCGGATGACTCGGAGGATGAAGATGAGACATGGGGAGCCAACCCTTCGGCTTACTACGCTCGACCCTCGACCAGACGAGCCAGAGAGGGTTCTGACTCTGGTGACGAAGATTTGGAAGAGAGAAGAGCTATGGAGGAGAAGGAGGCCAAAGTTTTGCAGAGAAAGATGAGGGAAGGCATGGGTCGAGGAGATTTCGGCATTGATGAAGGATTTACTTTGGCTAGTGATGAGGCCGAAGAAGAGGCCGAAAAGTTCGTGAACGGCCTTCTTTCTTCACTCTTTCTTATACCTTTATCGAGTCTGACTGTTATCGCTGTTCCTCGTGATCTACCTCTATTTAACACAACAACAGACAGGTCGAATCTGACATACCCTTACCTACCGATCCAGCCGCACTCCTCCGACATCTGGAGCTGACGAACCCACTCACCCTTGCTCTCGCTAGAGAATGGGCTGACTTGGCGGACAGGCTTCCCAGGGTGATCGAAGCTTACAATAACCAATCAAAGGATGACCCCGATCACCCCGCGCTCGGCATGTCTGCTTTACATTGTCGTTCGTTTCTCGCTCCTTTTTTTTTCTCGTATCTTTTCGTCCTCTGTGATGTTATGTGCGCTTATGCTCAAACTCTCTCTCCGCTCCTGTCTGCTGTTAATTTAGAAACTCTGATTACCTATGCTACCACTCTCGCGTTTTACATCCACTTGGCTTCTCTTCCCAAAGATTCCCGACCGGACTTGTCGTCTCATCCTGTTATGACTCGACTTCTACAGTTGAAAGAAGCTCTTGCTGAGTTAGAGTCCCAGGACTTTGCTGGCGATGAGGATGATGAGGATAGTTCGGACATCGCCAACCAAGAGATGGCTGAGTTCGATTACGGAGATAGCGAGGACGAGGATGACGACGAGGACGAGGGTGATTCTGAAGAGGATGACGACGAGTTGACTGAGGATCAGCTTGTCCAACTCGGACTGCTCGGAAAGGGCGCCAATCAGGACGAGACGGCTTGGAGAAGAGAAATGTTGGCAAACATGGAGGAAGACGAGTTGGCCGAATTGATGGGTGATCTTGAAGATCTCAAGAGCAAATCATCAACATCCGCAACAAAGAAGAAGGACTCGAAGAAGGACTCAAAGAAGGATTCAAAGAAAGAGAAGGCACCTTCGACAGAATCGACGAAGAAGGCGAAGAAACAAAAGGTTACCAAAGATCTTTCGTTCCCTACACTCGAAGAACCTTCTCCAGTATTCTCAACTTCCACCACTGTGCCCTCCAAGAAATCGAAAACCAAACCATCAAAAACTGCGCCTTCCTCAAGCAGCAGTACTGGTTTCTTATCTTCTCGATCGGCTGGAGAAGACGATGCTCATCTGGAGCCTACAACGCTCGGTCTAGCAGACTCATCCGCCAAAGAGGCAGCTCGACACTCCCTTCGGTTCCATACTTCCAAGATTGAATCTGCTTCTAATCGACGAGCGAATGCTCGACAAGGTCGAATGGGTGGTGATGATGATGTTCCCTATAGGGATCGAAAGGCTGGTCGAGATGCCGCTTTACGAAAGTCTACTGCTGCCTCCCTAGGAGGAGCAGATGGTGATGATATGGACCTCGACGGTGAAGAATGGGGAGAGGGTGATAGGAAGAGAGCGAGAGAGGTCAGAGAGGACTATGACCCAGGTGAGGCGGATGAAGGAGATGATGGTTATTACGAGTTGGTCAAGAAGAGAAAGAGAGATCACAAGGAGGATAAACAAGCCGCTTATGATGAGGCCAGAGAAGCCGAGCGGTTCGTCTTCTTCTTTCTGCGTTGTTTCGCTTATTTTGTAATGTACTAACATGTGCGCCGTTCCCTTTTCAATTTTTCTCATACCCAATCAAATAGATTCGTGGAGGATGACAGCTCGACCGGACCTCGAACACTTACCCGAGCGATCCTTAAGAACAAGGGACTCACCCCACACAGGAACAAGTCCGTTCGAAACCCTCGAGTGAAGAAGAAGCTCCAGTTCGAGAAAGCAAAGAAAAAGGTTTCTTCTGTCCAGGCCGTATACAAGGGCGGTCAGGGTGCTCTCAAAGGAGACTATGGAGGAGAGCAGACTGGTATATCGACAGTCATCAAGAGTCGAAAGTTTTAGTGATTTCAATGAATTTTCTCTTGAATTTCCCTGATATTGCCAGACGAACAGAACTTGGGGGATCGGAAGAGAAACAAGGCACATAGCAATTGTTCACAACGCAAATAAAGTACATGCTCTAAGATCTGTTAACAGAAAAGAAAAAACTAACAGCGAAACTTCTCGGCTTTCAGTTTCACTTGCGTTTCATTTTATTCCGACATTGTCTTGCTCTTCTTCAATGTTCCGATTTTCCAGTATCTCAAGATCTTTCAGTATTCAATTAGGACATCCTACAAAACAACATCTCATTCAAAACTTCAATCGCATTTAAGCGGAAGCCTCGACGGGGGCGGCCTTGTTTCCTCGGACCTTCTTCTCTCGGACGGGAGTGGGGTTGGCGGTCTCCTTCTGGGCAGCGGTGATAGCGCTGGCTCGGGCAAGAGCGGCCTATTTCGACAGAAGTACAACAGAAAAATGATCGGTCAGTTTCTCTACTTGTGGTCGAAAATTGTGAGGAGCCGAAAAATGATGAAAAGCGAGACAAAAAAAGATGAAGTGATCGATGCAGAGCAAGAACAAAGCAAGGCAGAAAGGAGTATGGATGGTATCTCCCACTCGCAATGAGGCCAATTCTCCAAAGAAGCAAGAGGAGAGGGCACGGAAAAAAGTGGGAGGTAGAATTTTTCTAGCAAAATAAAAGTTGACGGGACCGTGCTGTACCATGATAGCAACCCGAGGGTCGAGATATGACGGAGTTGCGCCTTTTGCTTTTTTCATGAAGCGACTACAGAGTAGAATGTTGACAAAGGGAAGAAAGACATAAAACAGTCATTTCGAAGAAGAGGACTAACAGTTCGGAGGTCAGGTCGGTATCCTCGGGCGGCAGTCTCAACGGCGATGATCTTGGCAACTCGTCGGGCAGAGGAGTTTCCCTTGATCTGTCGGGCGTTGAGGGCCTTCTTGACGTGTCGGGGGTTAGCACCCTTAACTCGGGTGGTCAAGGTCAAGCCGGAGGCCTCAGTGGTGGGAGCAACGAAGACGGTCTTGTTGTTGACAAGTCCGGAGTGCTTGAAGGAGTGAAGACCCCTGAGGTTTCCGGGCTCCTTGGAGAAGACGCTGAATGAAGAGGGAACAAAAAAAATCAACTTCAAGGCTCTAATCAAGAGATAGAAAAGATAGACTAACGGTCCCTCGACGGTTCGCTTGACAAGGAAGGAGTTAGACTTCCTGATGAGGAGCCACTGGAGATCTTGAGACATCTTGAGGAAAAAAGAGGTTGAAGAAGGGCTGTGAAAGGATAGTTGATAGGTTAGTTCTGTTTGTCTTTCTTGACCAAGTGAATCCTAGGTCTCTTTGAGTTCATCACGATGGGCAGCCTGAAGCCTGCATCCTCTCTACCTCTTGTCTCCTTCCATAGATCGAACATGATCCTTCCTTCTCTGCCTCTGCTATGCACCCCACTCTCCTAAGATTCCTTCTTCTTTTTTTCCTCCTCTCTTGAGTTGTCGAGTTTTTTTTTTTGCGATTCCTTCTTCTCATCGTGTCTCTTTAAGACGGGAAAAATCCCTCAAATGAATCGATTCAAACAAAATCCCGATAAGGTGGCGAGTGTGATGTGCCGAGGGGGATACAGGAGTGAAGGGAGACATAGAAGTGATGCTTTGGAAGCATAACACTTACGGAAGAGGACGGGTGTCGAGGAGTCTTGAAGTCTTCAGCCTGAGGAATTTTTTTCCTTGTCCTCAATTCTTCTCCAAAGCCCAAGACAGCGCCAGGAACAGGATTGGGCGGTCACGCCGTCGGTCACACAAATATTTCAAACTCCGACTTGAACCTGACGGTTCGTTAGGTGCCTTTAGTGCGCCGTATGCTGATGCGCTCTTTCAATAAGCGGTTTACCTTCCAAAGAAACCTCATTAAACTACAGAGAAAAGAAGGAGAAATATAAGAGGTCTGAGAGAACAAGACAAAAGTATAATATTGGAAAGAAGAGTTGTCGAGCTTGGTTGAAATAGATGAAATACACAGTTAACCAATCTACTGTTCTCTTTCCCTTATTTCATATCTTGGGCTTGCGATTGTCATGACCTTCGTTCTTTTCTGATCTTCTTATCAACTTGTCATATCAATGGCAAGATATCTTCAGTTATCTATCTTGTTCTATAAGCAGAAAACTCACGTTCAGTCAGGAAGAAGCAAAGAATCTCGATTGAATTTCAGTCGACGCAAGAATCGACAATATTTGTAGTCACGTGATATGATCGCTGGCTGATGGCATTGTTTAAAAAACAGAGAGCGAAAGAACAGAACATTCGACCGGACCACAAATATGAATGTTAATCACTTTTAAAAGAAGTGGAATAGAGTAAGGAGAAAGACAGGATAATACGATAAAGACAAGGGCTCAAGGCAATGAGAGAAATAATATTTTTGACTAAAGTGAAGAGATCGTTAGGATCTCTGAACCACTGGGTAAAAGCTGTTTCTACCTGTACATTAATTAATGAACTACAATCCGCTGCTGTATCTACAACGGGAAATAATTCTTTCTCCATCATCTGTCTTCTGTCTTTCCTCTTGTTGGTACTCCAAAGAGATGGACGATAGGGAACCCGCGCTATAGATACTGCGAGATCTGGATGTCGGCGGGTCGATCAACGCCCGCGCCCCGACTGATAGTTAGGGTTATTTTCCTGTTCCTAAAATCCATCTCACAGGTTTCGCTTACTTCCATCACACTTGCAAAGTACTATATGCTCATACAAAGTATAGCCTGAGCATACATCCGCCCCTACTCAACCTCACACATGCCCAATACGCCGGACGAGAACGTGTTTGACTCTGTTCAGTGGGATACCATCGCCATCCCACAGTCGCCCACTCAGGCAGATGACCCCGAATCAGCCTTCCGACCGATCGCTTCACCTTCGAGCGGACCGCAATCGTTACCACCACCAACATCAGTACCAGCCGAAGCCTCATCGTCTGTCAAGTATCCCCACCGGACAGATTCATGGGGATCCAACTGGGTCGAAGCCAGAATAATAAATTACAAGATTGAAGGAGGCAAAGACAAATACGTCACTTATGGTTGTGAGTGAGGGTGTATATGTGTGTGGCCTGTTGGGGGTGTCTGTATGTACTGTAGTCCTGACAACTGATGAAGAACCTTTCTATGTTCCCTTCACATAGTGAGAGTCAAGGTAGGCTGTTGGTTTTATCAACGCTCTATGCTCCCCTTCGCATTTAGACAGCCATATTCTAATTGATTTTCTCTTTCCTTCGCATAAGACAAACCTTCCGACCTTTACAACCACAGATGCTAAAGTCCGAAGACGATTTCAAGACTTTGTGTTTCTCCATGATAACCTTGCAAAAGACTTTCCGGCTTGCATCATCCCTCCGTTACCAGACAAGCATCGACTAGGTTTGACTTGTCTTCCTTGCATGATTAACCATCGTAGACATGAGGATCTGTTGTCTGATATACGGTCTCTGAATCTCACAAATTTTGACAGAATACCTACCGGGAAGAGATCGATTTGGGCCCGAGTTTCTGGAAAAACGAATCGAAGAGTACACGCCCGTACTTCTCTTCCATGAATGTTTCGTTCAACGATCGCTCACGCGTTTTTATCACTCTTTTCCCTTTCTCCTCTCCCAGTCTTCAGCGCTTCATTTCTCGAATGACCCGACATCCCACCCTCAGACGGTCAGCGCTTTTTGCAAGCTTCCTAGAAGCAACCGACTGGGTGAGTCTCATTTTAACAACCTGCCTGTCCTTGATGAGTATCTTGCTGAACTATCGTACTCTCTCCCTCGCTCAATCGATAGAACATACGGATGCACAAACATCTGGCGAACCCTCCTAATCCAGAGGCACCTTCGTCCATCCTCGAATCAATCTCGGACTCGATCGTGAACTTGACGAGTGGGAAAGTACGGAAGCCAGACGAACGGTTCGAAGAAATGAGAGAAGAAGTCGAAAGGTTCGAGTACGGTCTCGCAGGCGTCAACAAAGGCGCCAGCAGGTTGAAGGGTAGGACGGGCGGTGAGTTGAGGAATTCGCTCTATCGTTTCACGTGTAAATTGTGCTGATGTCTTCCTCTTTCTTCTCTACTCTCTTTTCCCCTCCCCTCTCCTATCCCTTTCCACTCCTTTCGCTGGACAGATCTTGCTTCGGACTATAATGACTTTGCACAGAGCATTAAAGAACTCGCTTACCTGGAGAGCGGGATCACTGAGCCCCTTGTACGGTTTGCCGATCGGATGACCGAGTTTTCGAACGTTCTCCGGCATGTTGTGAGTCACTCTTTCTTTTCAGAATAGACTTGCTGTGTTTTCGTTTCTTTGATTTATGCTGAAAGACGTATATGCGAATTCGTAATTTCAGTCAACCACTCCACTACCTCCGTTCATCTCCCATCTCGAATCTCTCCTCCATTACTCTCAGACGCACCGGGCCCTTCTCGCACTTCGTGATCAAAAGCAGCTCGACTCGGAGATCTTGTCTGAGTATCTTACCTCGGTTGTTCTCGAACGAGACCGTCTTTCGAGTCTGGTCGAAAATGGAGGTGTCCCTCCAGGTGGACCGGTCGGCATCGGGACCTATCTCAAGGACCGAGTTGATGCGCTTAGAGGAAAGGACGATATAGCCAGTAGAAGGGAGCGAATGAAACGATTGGACGGACGAATCAAGGAGGTTCGTCCTATTAACTCCCATCATCTCTTCTTACATCCTTCGCCCTACCATTGAGCCACTGTAGCTCACAACTGTTGTTTTTCTTTTCTTTTCTTTTTCGTTGACCAAACAGCTTCAAGAAGCGGTCGTATCTGCTGTAGACACATCGACCGCATTTTCGGACGAAACATTACGTGAACATGAGAATTTTGAGCTCGACAAGAAAGAAGAGATGAAGGAAGTCCTTGGAGAGTTCGCCGACGCGCAAATCGAAATGTATCAGAAAGCCATGGATGATTGGGACAAGGTTCGTCTCAATTGCTTCCCAATAAGATATGTTTCCAGCTAAAGCTCCCTGTCGTTTGTAAACCTTCCTCTCCATTTTTCCGATAGGTTATCCCAATCTTAAATCATATCAGGGTAGACATCTAGCTTTTTCCTTGACCATTGGGTCACTGGATTATGTTGCCCGGATCGATGTATCAAACTGTATCCCCTTTAGTGTTCTGTCAGACTTTTTCTACTTTTAACATTTCTTTTTTTGTAATGAATGAATGAACGAACGGACGTATTCTATGAGGTTTCTGCATTTGAGGACAAATTAGAACTAGTTGATGACGCGCCGCTGTACTGTTCCGCTGCGGTCATAGCCGGCTGTGAGCATTCTTTTTCACTTTTTCATTCGTCTTCTCGGTCTTGAACAGCATTTCTTTATTTTAGCCCTCATATATACATCTCTTCCTCTTGTTTGCGTGTAAACTTCAAGCTGAACTTACACGGTAGAACATATAAAGAGTTTGACTAGGCCACTCCTTTTGACCATGTCGTCTCCTAAGAAACAGACGAATCCTCCCTCCCGGTCTCTCTACACACCTACCTCCATCAGGCCGACCTACCAACCGCAAACAAATCGAACGGGCCATTCATCTCCTTCATCCTCCAACTCAGATCCAAACACACCACTTCGAATGGGGTACGGCGAGAAGAGTCTCGGAGATGAGTTAAATAATCCTTCGGCTTACTCGTTAGGTACGACAGATAACGAGAATCACGATGAATCCGGCCGGTTTCGGCCTACTCCTCAATCTCGAAATCAGACTCCGCCTCAGATCCAACCTGAGTTGCCCTTAGATAGGTCTTCCCCGGAATCGCACCTAGAGAGACAAAATGTTAACCACGAAGAGGCTGGTGAAAAGTCATTCCGACTACCAGAGCCTTCATACATGGAACCCATCCGTCCCGGTGCATCCTACGAAACCTCATCCGATGGTACAGCCTCCGACCACACGGACGATGAGTTTGACTGGGACGTCGATGACGAAACGAACCATGAGCAGGTCAAGACGTTTGAAGCTCTGGGCGGAGGGACAACGAAGGTCACGAGAGCAAAGAGAGGAAGGAGAATTTATCTCTGGTTTAAAGGATTGAGTATTTGGTTTAAGGCGCTTATTACAGCATTGATCGGGTCCGTCGACTCGTTCTTCAAGATCTCTTTTCTTTCTTTCTCTGTTACATATTTTGTCGCTCGATGGTCGAGACAAGCGAGCTTACCTGGGGATTTGAAAATTTAAAATTGCCGCTAGATGTATTATATTGATGATTCCCTTCATCGTCGTGATGACCGAGTTCAAGAACAATCCCGCTAGGTCTCAAGTCCAAACATGGTACATCGATTTTTCGTCACGCGTTTCCGCTTTCGATCCTAGCTTGTTTTTCTGAACGTTTCTTCTGGTTTGGTGGAATATTGGAAAGGTCTTTGTTCTTAACTATTTCTTGGGCCATAGGTTGCGCACTCAACATCCTTGTTGATTTCCTCCCTCACTTGTTTACAATGTTAATCATGTGGATATCTGGCAAAGTCCCAGAGAACTTGAAAACCTATGTTGAGGTCAGTCGCCATTTCCTCCAACCTTTTTACTTACTGACACATAATTTGCTTCTTTGGACTCTGAGTTTGCTGAATATGTCGCTTATTTGCGGGTTTTCGGTTCAAATTGATAGCTCATGTTGGGTACGTATATTGTTTTGACCAAGGGTTTTGACAGAAATTGGCGAATCAAATAATGACTGAGTTTATTTATATCATCGCAACTTTTCCCTTTCGAATAAAAACAGCTGTGAGCACCTGGATTAAGATCTTTGTCTGCTCTGTAGATGTTTGGGTGACTCTATCCGTCACTCGGGCCGCCGTTTCGCCTACTGGATCTTACTGGGTTTATATCAACCGAGTCGCCCAGGCGATATTTGCTGCTAGTTTGCTCTTGTTGGCTGAGAAGATCTTGTTGCAGATCATCGCCATCAATTTCCATAGAAAAGCTTTGAAGGACAGATTGACTTTAAATGCCGAAGCTTTACGTGCTCTTGATAAACTCTCGAAAGCCATCCGAATGTTCCCCACATCCCGTTTCTTAGGAGCTCACAGACGAGGCAAGTCAGGAAACGCCTACAGCTCCCGGGCGAACTCTCCTTTCGACACGCCTAATAGTCTTCCCGGAACTCCTTACACTCAACCGGGCACACCTTCTACCGAGTTAAACTCCGTCGACTTTGCTTCTCATAACCATCAGGATCACAATACTACGGCGACGGCCACCACCGTTCGTCCCTCGCCTCTTAGCAGACAAACGAATGGCTCTGAACGGATGGTTAAGGCAAAAGGAAAGAAAAAGAGCGCGGCCAAAGTAGTCACAGGCTTAGGAAAACAGCTCAAAGATATCGCGATGGAGGGGATGTTCGGCAAAGGACCAGAGATCGGAAGTTTGGCTTCGGCTAGACAGCTGGCTAGAAAGCTTTTTGAGGAGCTAGAGTATCAGACCGGGCAAAATGGAAGAAGTGTCACGAGACATACCCTTACCGTTGATGACTTTCTACCAGTATGTATCCAGGTCGTTTGAAAGCTTGTCTTCGCCTGGTAACTTAATCCTCGTTTAGTGCACTGACTAAGTGAGTTCATGGTTTATGTAGTATTTCCGATCCCGGGAGGATGCCCAAACGGCGTTTGCACATTTCGATCAGGATGGAAACGGGGATCTTTCCAAGCAAGAGATGAGAGCAGCAGTTCAGGTCGGTACATTCTTTGTGTATCTCGGTTGTTGATGACATGCCCTCAAAATCGATTTTTTCTGTTGTTCCCAGCGAATCTATCGAGAGAGAAAGGCTTTGACAGCTTCGCTTGCAGATATGAGTTCGGCTATTTCGAAGCTGGGTGAGTTTATTTCGATCTTGTTTTCCAACCACAACTTCAAATACTGATGTATGGATTAATCGACAGACGGTGTACTTCTTGGAGTTGCTTTGATCATCTGCATCTTTATCTTTTTACTCATCTTCAACAAATCATCAACGGTCACCTCGCTCGTGAGTCGTTTTACATTATTCAATCGCTGACGCATCTTTCCTGTCTCGTCCTGTTATGCTCATGCGTCTTCGCTCGAACTCTTTTTTCCGTAAAGGTCCCAATTTCTACTTTCGTCGTCGGATTTTCGTTTATCTTTGCAAACACTGCGAAAACGTTGTTTGAGAGTTTAATCTTCATTGTAAGTATGTTTGTATTGAATAAAGAGATCTGGTCGACCGCTTGACAACCTTTTTGTCTCTATATCCTTGGGGGTTGTCTTCGTGGCTGGCTGGAATAGTTTGCCACTCATCCGTTTGATGTTGGGGACCTAGTCCTGATTGACACTGATTATCTCTTCGTCAAAGAGTATGTCAGCCATCTAGATTTTTGATATTCTGGCTCTGAACAGCTACCTGTGTTGACTCTATGTTTCTTCTTCATCAGGTTCGGGCTTGTCTCTACTACGTTCCGAAGGGTTGATAACCAAGAGATCATCGCTCCTAATGCCTTGCTGGCAAGTGCAAAGTTGATTCGTACGTTTTGTTATCTACCGATTGTTTGATTAGATTGAGTTCATGCCGTAATGATTAATGCCAATGAAATATTTTCTGTTCTAGATAACATCCGTGAGAGATTTCTATCGCTATACATGAACTGTTCTTTTCTTTTGCTGACACTACTGTAAGGTTTTCTAAAGGTCGATCTCGAGCTATGTGGGAGGTGATCTCAATTCAGATCGCATACGAGTGGGTTCTTGTTTCGATCAGGTCATTTCCATAGATCAGAGAATTGACCTGAATCAATCTTCTAATTCACTGCCGGGAATAGTACTCCGCTGGAGGTTATCGAGGAACTTAACGTTCGGGTTAAACAGTATCTATTGGACAACAATCGAGAATGGTGCGTTCTAAATTTCGTCTATCGTTAAGAAAGTCGATTGATCGTGTCTGATCCATTGGGATATCTGGTGTGAATGTCATAGGGGAGGATCTCATCAGCTCAACATCAATAACATTTCTCAGCAAAATGCGATCTACAGTAAGTGAACGGTTGACTTCAAATAGTGTTTTGCTGAAAAAAATGTCCTAATCACTGTTGTTATCATTGTCGTCTCACAGTTGATATCGCGATAGAACACAAGAGCAAGTGAGTCCCCACCTACAGAGTCATTCTGACGACAATTCGTCTTCTTTTTAAAGATAATGACTTGACGTGCTTTACCTTTTTTTTTTAACTAGCTGGCACGATTGGGGAGCTCGATGGGCTAGACGAACGGCTTTTATGAAAAAGTAAGTGGGTTGTATATCAAGAGGTCTCTCTTGGTGCTATACTTACCGAATTCCATTCGCATTGGGCTTGTATATATGTAGTCTCAAAACCACGCTAGAGGCGTTAGAGTTGACGTACAGTTTACCTGTTCAGCCAATTATTCTACCCTCCGGATCCGAAGATTTGGCTGCCTTTGGCCGAATGACGAGCGGAAACAACAACGCGATGGGTGACGGAGGTAATCCGAACGGAATGTTGTCTCCGTCTCCGTTTTCGAGCGGGTTTCCTTCGGCCGGGTAAGGACGATTCTATTTTCTGAATTGGCCGTCGACATCGTTTGTAAACTCTATTTGACCGAGTTCATCCGGCTGACGATTATTTACTGTCTTTCCTTTTTGACTTTTCGGAATATACTTGGCTGGCTTGGCTGATGGCAGAGGCCCTCCTCACTTGAGCGTGAACACATTTACCCGTTGAATAGATGAATGGATGAATGGATGAATGTAGCACTCTTTTGTAACACCATCTTCCCCATCATCACCATCATCACCATCATCACCATCGTTCTTTTAATCAACACTACGGACCTTTTTCTTTATCTCTATGCATGTCTCTTCGGTTACTCTGCCTAAAGGGGTTGCTAAACGATCTATGCGGGAACATGGAAGAATTTAATGGCATAGATTGTCGGAATTCGTTTACGTCATCCAACGTCGAGCATTTGCCAAATTGATTTCGTAAGGACCATGAAAGAATCGGGCATTGAGAGCCACCAGCAGAATGCGGACGATGACTACTGAGGCACTTGGTACGGAAAGCGTTGACGACGACGATGCTGATGCTTACTTACCGTTAACCGGCATCGGCTTGACCTGATCATACAAAAAGAGTGGAGGAATGTTGGATGAGCCATCGATCGGCCGGCTGACTTGGATCAACTCTGTTCTTCTTTGGGTTTCCTTCTCATTCGTTTCTAATTCAATGAATCATTTGCCATTTTTAGGTTAACAATTGTATTGCATCCTCGGCCGTCCGTTGGCGGAAGGACACCTCTCACTTGTTCTAACCGTTTAACTGTTTGAGTGTTCAGATATCCGGGCAGCCTCTGGAATTTTATGCTCTTCCGATTTATTTCGTTTCGTTGACCAACTTCAGTCTAGGATGCTTTTTCGTTGATTTCGTCAGCATCATTACCGTTACTGTCGTCGTCGTAGTTGTCGTCATCGTCGTTGTTGGTTTTTTTCATGCCGGGTGGAGAGTATTCTTACTAAGGATAAACGGAGACGGAAGCCTCCACGGCTTTCAAAAGGTTTCAGGGCGAGAGACTCCCTCCAGTGGTTTGCATTTTCTATAAATTCCCTTGCATAGTGGACTATCCAATAGTTCTTGGTCTCACTCATCGTTCACCTTTGCTCACGATTCACTCTTGACTTCTTCTTACTCAGAAATCATATATCCTTGGTCTCCTTAGAGAAAAGACAAGAAATATTCAAAAACATGACGATCCTTCAGACGGCCACTTTCTTACTCTCTGCGCTCAACACGGCCATGTCTTTTGCGTATGTCTTCTTGATGATGTCTAACACATTCTTATCATTCTCAGATCACGCTGACCGATTCTTGTCATTTGACCTTTATCTCTTAAATTTATTCACACCCAGCTCATGGGTGCTTGCTTCGATCTCTATTCGACACATCGAGCGCAACTTTGGGTCTTACTTTAACATCGACCCAGCTTTCATCGTCTGCGCTCTTTTAGCCAACTTCTGGTTCTTGTCAGGTTCGTCTTTTTTTATCGCAATCTGCGCTCTTCGCCAATCCTTTATGAGAGATCTTTCTACAACTCATGTATGAATGCCTGAATGATCATCATCTTTCACCTTCATAGTCCTGGTTTTCGGCAGACAAAGGACCAGCATCTACCGCACGAAATCCGTCATCGGCGTCTCCACGTTTTTCCTCGCCTTTTACTTTGCTCTCGCCGTGGCCTACTCTGTTAGATTCAAAAAGTCCTATTACTCTTGTACCGGGCAGACGTTCGCTGCTTGTAGTGGGATGCGAAAGGCCCTCGTCGCTTTTGTTTGGGTCGATTTTATCTTTGTGTAGGTATCCTCTCTCAACTCGTCTTTCTCTTCGCACTCAACTCATCTGTACTTTTAAGAGGAAGAGAAATTGACCCTTATCCCTTCTCTTTGCCCACACGGGTTTCAGGATGCTTTATCAGCTTGCGTTAGTGGCTCTTTCACGAGCTCATAACACTCTCAACTACACACCTGAAGACGGAATGAATACTCCCGTCAGGAGTCTCTATCCCCCTGAGCCCAAAGGAGAGAAGGTCAGTTTTCACCTTGTTTCTATCTTTTTTGTTTTCTCTCTGAACATGAAATCTATCGTTCATAAATCGCTCCACTAACAATGTCCGTCTCTTTGGCTCTGTCGGTCTCGTTTCCATCTTATAGAATCCTGGTGCTCACTAAATGTGTATACATCAACACTTCATGTTTCAAGAATTTCCTTTCTTTCTTCATCTGATAATTTCACAAGCTGCCGTAGTTATACCGGCATGCTTGATTGTATCACGATTAATTTTAAAGCCATCCAATCGATTCTGTATGTTTTCACACGTCTCTAGTAGAATATATCTAATGTCATGATTCTTACACCAAAAGCAAACAGATAAGGGGTCTTGGAAAGATCGTCACGAGTAGTGATGTTTTTCCTATAGCCATCTTGTGATCACCCTGCTATATACCCAACTTGTTTTGTACATCATGCACTTATCTTTCAATGAAACCACAAAAAAAAACCGTGTACATATGAATCGGCCAAATCACTCATCATCATCATACGTTCCCCTCAGGATCTCGGCTATCACATAAAGTTGCATTGTAAAAAGAACAACCTCATCAGTAATCACAATCTCAAAAAGAGAACCAAAGAGGGCGCACACACCATCGTCATCCACTGGGACGTTTCGGTAACCTCTTCTGGACTGCAACTTGTTAAACAACGGGACCGCTCGAACCCTGCTCTCCACCCAAGCCCAGATAGCACCCGTAGCGCCGATCAGGACATACGGGATGGCGGCTAAGTACTCTATCGCCTGATTGGATGAGCCTCCTCCAAACGCCCGAGAATCTCCCAATCGGATCGATCTATTGGAAGCCAAACAAGTGTCACAGTTCAATTTCCGAGCTGTCTACGTACACGACTAGATTGACACTATCTGATGGGACGAGAGAACCTAGAGAAAGACGTAGAAAAAAGCAAAGATATGCTTACCCGGCGCTTCCCCCACTGTTCTTCACCCACCACATTCCGCCCAACCCTGCAAACAAGAAGGGCGCGATCACGATCGATAGCCAGAACAGCGCCCCGTGACTTGTCGGGGTAAAGACTTCCGGGCACTGATGTTTCTTTCCTCGATCCGGACGGTCGCCACCTTCGCATGATGAGAAGGGGATCTTTCGATAAGCCGTACGCTCATACCAATATCCATCGGTTGTTGTTTTACATTGCTCTTCCTCCGTAGTTTTAGGCAGGAGGGCGGTAGCCAAAGGGAACAAGACACACTTGCCAGAAGCATCTCGATGGTGATTGAATTCACTGTAGGGAAACACAGTAGTGTCACAACCAACCAATTTCCGTACTACAGATATATATCAGTGGGAAATAGACAAACCATTCAAAATCAGACGCTGAACAAGTGCAGTTTTTGACGATCTTTTCCTGCTGAATCATCTCCTCTCCAACAAAACAATTCCGGTCTCGGATTCGGCGGTGGTAGAGCGTCTATCAATTCAATAATAATAATATATCAATCTAATAGTTTAATTTGTAAAAGAAAGGCGAAAGAACTAACCTGACGACCAAACAAACATGTTTCCGTTCGGGATTCGCTAGGAGACCAAAGCTCGAAGTCATCGTGGTTCGGATCAGATATTTTCTGTTGGCCTGTTAGACATAACCACCAGAAGACAAGCGGGCTTCTGATCAGTATTGATCTAGACAAGAGATAACTCAGAGGGCAGCCCTACATTTTCGTTGAGTCAACGAAGAAAAATCGATGTGAACCGCGACTGTCTCATCCAGCTTTGTAGCCCGAGTTCCATAGAGTAAGAACTTCCGGCTGGTATCAGAGGGTACAGTCTGGATTTGAGAGATTCGAAGTCGTTCCCCAAAGTTGTACTCTTTCCAGTTTAATCCTTCATCGGTCGTGTAGAGGACGTAATCAGTCGCTTCTTCATCACTGATAGAGGGTATAGACCAAAAAAAGTTGGAGATTTATGTCAGCAAGACGTTTTTTAATCTTCTTAGTGTTAAGATAACGCCGTATGAGTACCTACTTAGCAAGAACCAAGAGTGAGCCATAGTCGCCAAATTCCCAAAGATGAGCATCCTTGTGTACCTCCTCCCACGTGAACCCGGCGTCTCGCGTCAAGAACGTATCAGAATCACTACAGGCAGGCGAAACACAGGGTCAGGCAACATGAACGATATATGGATAGGAAGAAGAGAGGCGAAAGTAAGGAGTAACAAACGTATAACCGATTAGATTTTCGCCGACATTTCCGACAGCCATCATCAAACCCTTGGCTGAAGGTGAACTGTAGGTAGCTTTAGGATCTCGTCTCTCGGTATAACCATGGACATGTAGAGCACAAGACTACGTTTTCGAAAATAAAAGTTATTGGGCTTATTAACTTTCTGTTCCCAGACCGATAAGCCAAGCGCACAAATCGACTCACAGTGCTCGAGCAAGTGTAGGGCTGGCCCAGAGAGTCCTTGGCGGGAGGAGTCATTGGACTCCAAGATCCACCTAAAAATGATTGATAATCAGGTCTCAATCCTCAGCTGGAAGGGAGTAAAGAGAACGAACCATCGTTGTGCGTGATGACAGTCCTGAGCTTCTTAATCCCACTGACGGCAGCTTGATCCGGGTTTGAAACAACGTTCAACAAAGCAACTCCATCCAAACCAATCATCTTCTCAAAATCGACATATCCTCTATCGTTTCGGTTGGCATTTTCGATTGAAAGTCCAAAGTACTGTTATAAAAAGCTATCTTCATCAGCTATCAAGAATCCTTAGAGTATGCGATTCCGCTATTGCCCATTGCGGATTGATACACACCGTTCCGTTCGAATTAGACTACACACGTGTCAAATTCTCAGAGGTCAGTACTTCCTTCGGCTGATACATGACCCAAATATAGACTAACCTTGAAGATATTGCCATACTCGTCTCCATTTTTAGAACTAGTAGTGACGTGTAAGAAAATCGAATCGGTACTTGACTCCAAGATAGTATACTGCGCATCCGATCAGATATAAAGGTCAGCGTAGCTTCCTAAAATCATATTCTTATTATGTACGACAACGAGCTCCTACTCACAGCCTATAAGAGAAGCGCCGTTTAAAGAACACGTCAGATGTTTGTTCACAGAAAGAAGAATGAGAAGAAAAAAGAAGGAAGGAGATGTACCTTGTTCCCGATACCCATACCAGGAGGGAATTGTCCCTCTGCAAAGTGAGTGCCATCCAGAGAGACTTGGAGGTTTAAAGTACCTTCTTTCTCATTGAGCTGATGTTATCAGAAAGCCAGATTGAAACCTCAAGTAAGAACGGGTATCGAGCGAGCCAGAAAAAAAAAGAGACATGAAAGAAATTAAGAAATCGCGGACAAACCTCGGCCACGATGAGATATTCCGAAAATGTGGTGAACCCGACGATACTACTGAACAAGTCCTCCTGATTGTAATAATACCCTTGTCCGGCAACCAACTTGAGGGGGTTACGCGCCGGTGACCGTTGAGAACCCTCCTTGTTCTGATAGCTCTCGCACATGATCATCCTCTCGTCGATCTTGAGTCGGCTGCCCCGAGCCCAGACACACGACTTGACGTACGTCTCGATCTCTTTCCACGTCCGTCCATTATTAGTTGTGTAATGGGAGACCGTCCTACATTTAGTCGACGTGATGGATGAGCAATCCTGCTGACCTGTCCAAATTACCCAATCCGTTTTAGTCGGATGGAAATCGAAGATCGGAACGCCCAGTCCATTGGGATCTGTAGGAGGTGAGAACGTATACCAATTTCGACCAGTGTCGGTAGTGTAGTAGACCTTGCGTTTGTCGGTCACCAAGTACGCTCGGTCTTTGGAATACGTATGAACAGTGAGTGCGAGGAAGTTCTCATCTGGATAGAGTTGCTTCCAGGTGAAACCTTCGTTGCTCGATTGCCAAATTGAATCGTCTTGAAGTTGGACGAGAACAGTCTTGATTGAACATAAATCGATTGAAAATATGAGCACCTGTTCAATGAAATCAAGATAATCAAAATCGGCCGACGACATACCTTAGAATCTCCTAGATACTGGCTTTTGATGACCCGAGATCCGAAATCGTGCTATTGAGAGATCACAAAGACAATGGATGGAAATAAGATTGAGCCGGCTTCAAGCTAGAACCCAGCACGAGAACAAAAAACATACAATCTGATGCGAGATTTCTCCATCCGCAGGCCGAGCTATGGTTAACCAAACATGATGATTTAGTCAGCTTTCGACCTTTTGCATGTGGCCCATAAAAACGCGTGCTTTTCTACAAACCTTTGGAGCAGTCTTTGGTGACCTTCTTATCCTTCGCGATTCCCTTCGATCGATCGCACGTGTTTCCAGGAATGAGTCTGTAGCCAGATGAACCTTCGTAGGTCTGTACGTCCGTCTTTGTGCATGTACCTGCCGGGACGGGTTCGGGGCCAGTGAGGACACACTCCCCATCTTGAAGCACAAAGTTGAAGTCACTGAAACATTTAGAGGCATAGTATCCATGTTAGCGAGTGAGTACTGTACCTAAATTTCTTATTTACGTGATTAGGTTAGGGTAGTAAAGACAGCAAACCTACCACTCGAAGTCTTGATCTGTACAGGGGCAGTTTTCCATCTGGGCCTTTGGATCCTCAAACTTGTCACCAACATAGCAATCCGCGTCGACCTTGCGTCGGCGATACCATTGCTGAATGGTTTGAACAAGCAAGAGAGAAAGAACACGTCATTGGTTTACGAACTGGCCTTGTACATCTATCGACAACGGAGAGATGATCAAGTTAGAAAGACGAACCTTATGACCCATGAGACAGGTCTGATCTTCAGGTCGGGCGTACCACGTTTCAAAATCTTTATCTGCACACTTTCTCTTCCGCATGTCTGCAAAATCCAAAAACACCAGAGCGTGTCTATCTTTGGTACCTGCCTCCGCCCGAGAAAGTGAACCAAGAAGAAGGAACTTTTGAGAGGTCGAGTCCGGGACGGTCGTTAGGAGGATTGGTTTGATAGTAACACCAAAATCGTAAGTGTTCCTATATAGAGTCAATTGGTAACGATATGACACGACAGAAATCAATTGTCCGAGAGGCGAGAGTTATGCGCAATGTATCAGAAATAGACACGAACCAAGTAGTTCCCGCATCGAATGAATACTTAACCTCACTCGATGTCCCCTCATCCCAAACAGAGACTAGCACACTTCCCTGGTCTCCAAACTCGTACTTGCTGGCATCATTCGAGGCCATCTTCCATGTCACTCCGGCATCAGTACTGACAAATGTATCGCAATCTTCATATGGGAGCAAGCTATCGAGTCGAAAGATGGCATGGGGTTAATCGTGAGTACAGCGATAGACACAGGAAGACTTAAGATAAAAGAATCAGACACATACTAAGACCCAACCGATCCAATACCCATCACATAACCTGGAGCGGTCGATGAAAACACCTTGCCAAAGTTGTGAGGTGTGGAAACAGACCATAAGTGGAGGCTACACTCCTTCTATCAATCACAGGGATTATAGATTCTCAGGTCAGCTACATATGCTGTGGGAAGGAAACAACCTATAATAATGCCACGCAAAGGTCAAATCGACGAACATCTTGGCTCGGTTGACATTCCCAATTGTCTCCGTTGAGCTTCTTATCTGGAGGCTTGAGCTGTTTCCATGTTCGTCCTGTTGCCGTATCGAGCCCAAACAATAAGGTCTATATGAGCTAACTGAATCCAGGGTTTTTTTGGTTTTCCATCTCGTCTTGCATATGACGCTCGATGATTGGAGGGGGGAAAATACGAACCGTCGTTCCATGTAATCCGACTGACGATCTCCTTGCTCTTTCTCCATCCAACGACTTCCTCTCTATTTCTTACCGTATTGGCTACCGCGACTCCCTCGACACCAACCAAGTTTTCGTAGTCGACGATACCTCGAGCATTCCGGTTTGAGTCTTGCAATGAGACTTGAAATTCGGTTCCGTTCGAATTGGATACAAACAAGTCTCCAATCGAAGCTGTGGGATAAGCTAAGACATCGATCGTGATAGAGTGAGAGGTGGACTCGACGATAGTCTACGGTTGACACACCATGAAACAAAAGTCAGAATATGGGGTATATGCGCGAGCACAAAAAATCAAAGGACATACATAGGCGTTTTCTTTGAGATCGGCGATTGAACCGTGAGGAAATTTGGCCAAACTCCAATCTACTCCATTGGAAGTAACTATGGGACAGCGCAGGAAGGACTCGATCAGTCAAGATGGCCGACTGGAAGTCGAGAGGGAAAGAATGATTGAGGATAAGACTCACCATAGAGTGACATCGGATCATTCCTTCCTCCACTATCACCACCGGCAACTAGATCCTTCCTGAGTGCAGCGACAACGAACCCGCCTGCGACTCCAAGTCCAACGACACCTCTGGCTCGTTTTCCAATCCCAAAGTCCACAATCTCACCTTGGGCTCCTTCGTCGCTAAACCAACTTCGACTACTGAACAACCTACTCTCGCTCAACCCTTTGCTCTCTCCCGGAAGACTACTCGAGTCAAAAGCTATACAGTACACCAACGAGTTTGATTCGGCCGGGTTTGGCGTCTTGAAGTATTTGGATTGATGCGCGAACAGGCACTGATTCACCTGGGTCAGTAGTAATTTAGAGGACGTTCTGAACGCGTCCAAGGTGTAGTAGGCATCATCCCAACAAGTTTTGCCTGAGCCCCAATGGCCGGTTCCAGTTGATTCACAAACGGTACCCTGGTAGATGATCCAGTCTTGAGTAGAAATTTGAACAGAACAGCGTCAAAAATGTAATAACACTAAGAAAAGATAGATAGACCCAGAGGTTGCTAGAAACCGTTACCAGGAGAAGAAAAAAAGAAAGACAACAAGAAATTTACCCTTTTCGGTCGCATGAAAGGACAGTGGTGATCCCGTCCTCGACGCGGCTGCAGGTAACTCGAACTTTTGCCAGGTGGCTCCTCTGTTATAGGTTGCATAATGAACTTCCTTACGGGTAATAATAAATGCCTACAGAAGCAAGTTGAGATCTAGATCGTTAGCAATCCCAGATCTTGACATGTGGCAATAGGTAAGGAAAAGAGACAGACGTACCATTTGATTGTCGGTCGGATGTTCGATCAGATGTGCAGCCTCGCCATCTGGCACGCCTTCGACCAAGCTCCAATCTTTGCCCTCATTAGAAGATCGGTATACATTTTGGAGAAGAGGGTCATGATAGAGAACGTCCTAGATGGTGGCGCAAGCAATCAAATCCAAGCATGAGTATGAAGAGTCAAAACTAAAAATAAAGACAGGTCCAACAGACGTGCGCGAAGAGCAGGGATATGATTTGTCGACAAGATGCAATATGTCCCACTAACGGAAAGAGAAAATATAAAAGAAAGCAAAGAAACCTCACCGTCGTATCCTCAAAGTAAAATATTTTTGATGGTAAGTGTGGAAACCTTGAGACGCTGGATGATGGCTGTTGGGCGAGTCCTCCTAGCGTGGAGAATGCCAAAGCGAGGAGGAATGCACCCAGACTCCTATTTAAGAAGAAAAGAGGTAGCATAGATGATCGGTCCTCTATTTCAAGAGTTCCTATTTGAATAAATGAATTTGACCCAGACGGCTGATCAAACCTGATAGGTAGATCTAGAGCAGACAAAAAGAGATGGTCAGAGAGAGATGGTAGAGAGTGAGAAGCGTGGAAGGGAAATACCGAACGATGGAGGTGACGGCGAGGGGCGCGTGCGCAAACCGCTGCGGTATGGTTACGCTTTGAAGTTGATACAGAGCCATTACGTAATTGTAGCTCATCAAACGATTATCTAATCAAGGTAACTGAGTCTTGCCCTCCCCCTCTCTCTTGGCTTACCTAATCGCAATCAGCCCAACCGGAAGACGGAACCGGCCGTCGCGCGATGGGCGAACGAAAGAACCCCATCGTCCAAGAGAGAGAACAAACCAGACTATCAACTTCTTCTTCTCTTGGTCTGTCTAAACGTCGTATCTCTCTTGTCTGAGTGTATATGTATGTGAGTCAGTGTGATATATATCAGTATAAGCACTCGCTCTTACTTATTTGCTTAATTACTCACTTGCAGGGAAACCTTCAATCAATTCAGAGGGAGATACATCTATAAAGATTTACACACTTGAATGTGAGTAGTTTGTCAGACTTTTTCCTCATCAGTACCTTCTTATTGACTCTCGCTCACCTTCATTTCTTTCGTTCACTCACTTTTTCCTTTCTTGCTTTCTCTCATTAAATACTTGCTTTCGTTCAAGTCCATATATCTCAGATCTGAACGCCTTTCTATTTATCAGTTCTTTCCGCTCTTGATCTTCTTCATCGCACCTCTTGGCTTTCGAACATTTGATCATGCAGCCACCCAACATCCATCCGTTTGTCCCGTCCACCCCTCCCTCAGGCACTTCTCCTCCTTCGAGCTCGGTGCCGCATATGTACACCTCTCAGGAGCCTTCTCTGGTAGACCCGCGGATTGTGAACTCTCTCGCTTCTATTCCAGCATCTATCGCTCATACTAGGTCCTCTCCCTTGGCCATCAGCTCGGCCGTCAGGCCACCCACACCGGCCCCAAGCCCTGGACCGAGAGATAGGA
The DNA here is from genome assembly GCA_014825565.1 of Phaffia tasmanica. NCBI lineage: Eukaryota > Fungi > Basidiomycota > Tremellomycetes > Cystofilobasidiales > Mrakiaceae > Phaffia > Phaffia tasmanica. The sequence goes on along the minus strand of MVAI01000095.1, from coordinate 8,287 downwards.
TCATGATCAACCCACCAGGCTCCATAAAGTATTCTTATCCTGGCGGAGGAGGTACGTTCTAGTAGTTGCTACTTTTATCCTTGGTTATTTGTTTTCGTCTAACGGATCCTTTTTCTTTGTTCTTTCCTGCTTTGTAGATCAACCGACTGTCCAGCATCTTCTTGCCCAGTATATTCATCTCCCAGCATCCGCTCGGCATTCCTTCCTCACAACGCTTCTCCCACTACTTACCACCTCGGAACTTCTCCTGGTATCCAACTTGCTATCTCCCCGACTGAAGCGGGATTTCCTTCGAGATCTCCCTCTTGAGCTTTCGCTCCACGTCCTGTCCTTCATAGATTCGCCACGAACGCTTGCTCGGGCTAGTCAAGTCAGCAAAGTTTGGAGGAGGCTCCTCGAGGACGAGTGGACATGGAAAGAGATGTGTGCCCGACATCGTTTTGCTCGGATGGAACTTGCCTCGGTCTCATCCATGTCGTCTTCCCTTCTCTTGGGTGAGGCAGATGCCGAAAGCGTTCCGGATCACATTGAATCGGATGCCGAGTTACTTGATCAGTCGGAACCATATTATCAGCCTCTCGCGATGTCTCTGCCACCAAAACTTCCAGGACCTACCCCTATCCAACCTTCATCTAACAAATTTAACGTTGTTAGTGACCGTTCTCAACCGAATGCATCTTCATCAACAGAATCAGGTCTGCTTCCTTCCCAGCCGCACATGTCGTTCGACTCCAGCCTGTCGGTCAACCCATCGTCATCGTCGTCATCGTCATCGTCATCGTCATCGTTATCTCTTCCGTCCTCTTCCTATCATTCCTATAACTTCCTTGGCTATAACCCTGCCTCCTCTACCCAGTCTCCGACCACAATTCATTCCTCGGATGACCTCGTCGAGGACAACATCGATGGGGATTCTTCCGACATGTTTTCAACCCCTCGCCGGCAGAGCTCAACACTGACGAGCCCTCCTTCGTTTGTGTCCAGCCTGACATCAACGCTTTCGTCTCACTCTCAATCAGCAAAGAAAAGTGTGTTGGCAGCGTTATCGGCAAAGAGACTGACCAGACGAGAGTCGAGCAACTCTGTTCCGGAATCGTTGCCAGCATTATCAGAAAGTGAACAGTTGACCCCGGTCGATTTACCAGAGAGAAGCGCGAGCTCGCCTCTAATCATGCGGTCGACGGATAGGGCGATCGATCAACAAACCATCAGCTCGGCGAACAAAGGCAGAGATAAGGGAAAAGGCAAAGGTAAAGCACGGCATGTTGATCCCAGGGTATCCATGGGACTCTTCGAGGGTCTGGACAGGAAAGAGAGAGACAGAGAAGACCGATTTAGTTACAAAAAGTATTTCAAGGAATCCTACCTTACAGGTATGTACCCCGCTGTTGTGACTGTCCTCTTCTCCTGTCGCATTGCTCTCTTCTTTACCGAACAAGCTAATTGCTTTGATGATTAATCCTGTTCCCATTATGGCGTGTTAACATCAACTACAGAATCCAATTGGCTTCGAGGAGGTCGTGTTCTCTCTACTCATACATCCACAGACGAGGGCGTTGTCACTTCACTCGCCGTGGACGAAACACATATTGTGATTGGGATGGACAACTCCAAAATCCATATTTTTGACTGCGAGACTGGCGCATTTCTCCGGAGTCTGCAAGGTCATGGTCAAGGTGTCTGGGCGCTTACCCTCGTCAGTAAGGGTGGGACTCGACAGATGAGACCTGAACCTGAAGAGATCAACCCTTGGACAACGGATAAAGGTGGTTACACAGATGACCAGAGGGATAATGTGCAGCCGGACGTACTCAGACCAGATGAGCAGAGGCTCCCGAGGAGTAGATCGTTCGATGGTGTTGGTGTTCCGTCACTGGCAGCAGCTCAGTCAAGTAGTCACTCTCATCTAGAACAGACTCGACAGACAGGGACAGGGACAGCGTCAACCAATCCGTATGCACACTTGACCCTTTTGGGTTCTGCGAATCCGACAGGAAGCTCGGCTAGCTTGCCGCCTCAATGGGAGGACGGCCCGTCATCAGTTCATCTCTCAGCCTCATCCACTACAGCGGCTGCCTTGGCAGCAGAGTTGGCTTCTGGAGGAAGGAGCGGTGAGGCCGGACGAGGTAAGACAAGGATGAAGGAGAGGTACGAGGCCTGTGGGTCATCCAGAGGTTGGGGTCAGGAGGGTTCGGTTCTCGTCACTGGAGGTTGTGATCGGTTCGTCCGAATATGGGATCTCGAGACAGGGTTCGTGTCACTCTTTCTTAAGCTTTTAATGTTTCTCAAAGGGACAAAAAGTGTCTTGTAAGGAAGTCAAAAAAGTGGATAAACTTATTGATTTAACGACCTGGGGATGTTGACTGTGATGTGAACAGATTATGTAAACATATAATGCCAGGACATACATCTACTGTGTGTTTCTCTTCTTGTTTTCCAATTCGCCTTGATCTATATCTATGTTGAGTCTAGGCTGACTCACCCACTGATCAATCTGCCCAACCCCTTCTTCCAGATTCGATGTATCAAAGTGATCGACGGCCGACCGATCGCGATCTCTGGCTCGAGGGATGCGACACTCCGGGTGTGGGACCTCGAGACAGGAAAGTTGATCCATCTGCTGTCGGGTCATCAGCATAGTGTTCGATGCATTGAGGTCCATGGTAATAGAGTTGTTAGTGGAAGCTACGACTTTACGTCTCGGGTATGATACTTTTCCTCCTTCTCCCTCAAGGTGCGCTGCCAAGAAAGTGTGTGCTGAAGTCATGTCCTCTATAGCTCTGGGATGTAGACACTGGAGAGTGCCTGCAAATCTTCCAGGGACATTATCACCAAATTTATGCGGTTGGATTTGATGGCGACAAGGTTGCTACAGGCAGTCTGGACTCGACTGTTCGGGTTTGGTCGGCTCATACCGGGTAAGTCGTCCACCTCCCGGTCGCCTATCTCTTGTTTCTTTTTTTTTTGTCAAAACTTCCACGATATACTGACCGATCACTTTCCCCTCTTTTTTCCCTTTATAGAGAATGCCTCGCGCTCTTACAAGGGCATACCTCCCTCGTAGGACAGCTTCAACTGACGAACGACCTCTTAGTGACGGGCGGTTCGGATGGTCGGGTCATTGTGTTCTCATTATCTACATTCGAATGTCTTCAACGGCTTTGCGCCCAGTACGTCTTTCAGTTTTCAAGCACGTTTGAGTTTTTCAAGGATCTGACTGGCGCCTCTATCCGGCTACTTTTGTTTTTCCAGTGACAACTCGGTGACTAGTCTTCAATTCGACAATCGGTTCATGTGAGTCTTCTCCTCTCATGCAACGATGCTATGTCTTATCTTGTTGACTGGACCCTTCTCTTTGATTCAAATTAGCGTGACGGGCGGAAACGATGGTCGGGTCAAATTGTGGGACCTTCGAAGCGGACAGTTCATTCGGGAGCTAAGTAAACCTTGTGAGACTATCTGGCGGGTCACTTTCCTGGTTGATAAGTGCGTCGTGTTGGCCAAGCGGGATGGAAAGATAGTGATGGAGGTTCGTGGTCCTTTTTTCTTATCAGCAGACCTTTTTGTTGGACTAACAATAGCTAACCTCTGCTTTTCTTTGTTTCGTTTTTTTTCCGCTGGCGGTCCCACAGATCATGACATTCCGACCGAACCCAGGAGAGGTCTAGACGTGGCGTTCCTCTGAACTTTTTTTTTAGTTTGGCACTCTTCCTTCTATACCTTTTCTCAAATATTCTTCATTCTCTATCATGTCCGTAGATTATATATTATTTTTCTTTGCTTTCTATGTTTATCTTTCTTTATCCGTTCACGAATCCTTCCGTCTTCTCATGGCACATGTATATCTCTACTTTCCTTCCGTTTACTATTCCATCCTGATGATCTTCATGTTCCTTGTTTTACCAATCACCGTGGGTATCTGCTGTGTCAAGTCACGAGGAAGGAAAGTCAGATGGTTCACAGCCCAAGATGTATTACAAAGAGAGACTACAGAAAATCTCCAAAGTGACTAGAAACTTTTCCAATGAAAATCCTCAGTGGCCTCAACGCGTTCCTCCTTCGCCTTTTCCCATCGCTTCACGACTCGACCAGACCCCCGATCATTGCTCTCACCTTCTCCCGTCCACGAGTAATTGTTTATCTCTAATTTTTCAATCCAAAAACTTATAAACTCTACTAGAGATGCAGGCCGATCAGCAGGCTTCCATCCAGTCTCAAGATCCACTTGCGTTCTATCCCTCTCCATCTGGGCAGCAAGGCTCATCCGGTTCCGGAAACCCTGGTGGTTCATCCTCAACGGCCAGCCATCCTGATGGCCCCGGTAGAGCAGACCCCGGCTTGGCCTCGGTCTATACAGCCGTGTACTCCGGCGTTCGTGACAATTCCTTCTCTTGTTCCTTCTTGCTCTTCTTTTCTCTTCCTTTTTCGTGTTTTCGCTCCTGTCTGGCCTTCGTACACGTCTTCTTTCTCGGCTAGAGCCTGTCGAGAAAGATGGATGTATGCGGTTTTGGAATGATGCATCCGACTACGGATGCGCGTTCCTTCAGACTTTCCAATTTTTTTTCTCTTTCATCTTTTTTCTTCCTCCTCTTCTTGTCTCTTGCTCTTTCTAATCACGCTCCTCGGATGAACAGGTTTCGGTGTTCGAATGCATGATCCGTGGGATCGCAGTGATGAGACGTCGGTCAGATTCGTGAGTTTCCTTGCTTGTCCTTGAGGCCACATTTAATTAGAGTTCGAGTCGTCTTCTGACTACTTTATTCGATTATACGTCTTTCTTTCTATTTTCCGACTTTCTTTTGAATCTAGATGGTTGAACGCCGTATGTGATATTTGTTTTATCAGTAATCATCGTGATATCGTCCCTGGATTGACTTGCTTCTTTCGGTTATACCTCCCTTGTATCCCTTTAACTCGTTGGTTTTCCATTCTGGTAGACTCAAATCCTGAAAGTAGCGGGAATTGAGAAAGGTAGACGGACGAAGATTCTTGACAAAGAAATCATTCCTGTTGGATTCTATGAGAAAGTCCAAGGTGGTTATGGAAAGTACCAAGGAACCTGGTCCGTCTCTTGTTCACCGTGCTCTTTCCCTCAGCTCTGATTGATGAACCTAAACTGGCTTTACTCCTTCTAGGATTCCTCTTGAACGAGGTCTTGAGCTGGCCGCTCAGTATGGTGTTCAGAATCTATTGGCGCCCATCGTGGATACATCGCTGAATGACGCGACTTATACCGCATCTCTTCCAGCTGGTCGTCAGTCATCGCCCGATAAATCGCAAGCCGGACTTAATTCCAACCCAACTTCGCTAACTCCGTCCAACTCGACCGGACCAATTAATCCTCCTTCCTCATCTACACCTTCAACGAACGCAGTTTCCTCAGCGACGAATACTGCCACAATGATCGTTCCTTCTGGTAGTCAATCCCGTCAGATCTTGCTTCAACAACAAGCCGTTACGTCACCCTTTCTACCTAGTGGCGGCTCAAGTGTAGCTCATTATCCAATTCCTGCTCCTCATCATGGAGGAAGGTCCTATAACGGACAAGTTATTCATTCGAGCGCGATGATGACCCCAGCTGATATCTTAGCTGCAGGTCAAGATACCGTCAGAACCCCGTCGGGCGCGTTCCATGGGTATTATGATCAAGCCGGAGCTGATCCTTCTGGTTCTCTAGATGAGAGCTCGCGTAGAGCAGAGTCAGGAGGAGACCGGAAGCGATCTCGAACCGAGGATGAAACTGAGAAAGAAATCATATCTAAGGAAGAAAACGGTGACAGAAACGGATATCACCAACAACAAGAGGACACTATCGGTTCCTTTTCCAAAGCGCCCCAGACAAAGCGGATGCGGACAGAGGAGGAATCTAATCCGTCAGGGGCAGAGCCAGGTCTGTACGAAAGTGGCGCTCCTCTGGTGGGGTATCCATCTCCATTTCAGAATCATCCTCCGTTGGATCATTACGGCACGTCGGCCTCTGCGTCGGCCTCGTCGTCGTTAATCAACCAGGTGTTCCCATCTCGAGATGTTCACCGAGCACCGATGACAACATCCGAGTCAGCTGCTATACAACGGTTCGCCGACAGCTTGATCGACGGAGACGGCAATGGACTATATACCGTAGATTACAACAGCGCCGATGGGACGCCCACTCCTGGTCATAGCCAAGATCATCACCGACCTTCTCCATCCCGACTAGTCGCTTCTTCTATGAAGCCGCCAAGCACAAATGCTTATGAATTGGTTGATCCTTCGCTGAAGGAAACTACGTTGACAAACTCATTCCCTTCTATCCATTCGACTCACCTGCTCTCACAGTCCGACTTAAGACCGTCTCCTGGACCTGTACAGGATGTCATGGCGCCCCATACACGACTGGCGAGCAAACCGACAGATCCTGCTAAAAACGCTGACCCGGCGCGTCAACGGGCAATTCTTCTTTCGTTCTTCGAGCGACAGATCCCGGCAGCCACCTCTACCCCGTCGACATCGAACGGAGGCGGAGAACAGAGTTCTGAGCTTCTTCAGGTGGATGATCCGGAAGATCCCTCCAGCTTACTTGCCGATCCGACCGAGCCCTTCGACCCGAACCTTATCATTGACCCTCAGGGTCATACAGCCCTTCATTGGGCCTGCGCGCTCGCTCGACCTAATTTAGTGACCTACCTGTTGAATCGAGGTGCCGATCCTCACAGAGGAAATCACTCGGGTGAAACTCCGTTGATGAGATCTATTTTGGCGACAAACAACTACGACCAAAGGGCATTCCCGTCGTTGCTTTCGTTAGCAGACTCAACGCTTGCGCTCACTTTGCGGACGATGGACAGATCTCACCGGTCGGTTCTTCATCACGTCGCACTCCTCGCGGGTGTGCCCGGACGGGCAGGCGCAGCGCGATATTACATGGAATGTCTTTTAGAGTGGATAGCAAAGTACCAAGGTCTCGCTGGTACCGTCAAGGGCACGGAGGGTTTCAAGAGCGTCATCGATGCTAGAGATATCAATGGTGACACTGCGTTGATCGTCAGTGCCAGGGTGGGAAACCGGACGTTGATCAGGTTCTTAGTCGATGTTGGAGCAGAAAAGGGAGTAGTCAATAAGCTGGGACTTAGAGCAGGAGATTACGGAATTGAAGAGGAAGTGAGTGCTTTGCTATTTTGCTTTTTATGTCTGCTTATGATTGCTCAAGAAAAGCCATGTCCATCGTATGTCAGCTGTTACGAGTGTCACCTGGAGAAGAGATCATTGCTAGCTTACGAGAGCCGGTGTCTGCTCCATTACAAAAGAGCAAAGACGTGATAACAGGCAAGTGTTTCGCTTGCTCCAAATCTACACGTGCTTTCGTAACTGATGCATTTCCCGTAACCTCGTATAGATATCACAAAAACGATCGAGAACCTGAACACGACCTTCCTCGCCGAGATAAAAATTAAAGAGGACGCGTTAGCAGTTGCTCAATCACACGTCATAGGCGTCACTCGATCCCTCGCTTTTGCCCGTCGATCAGTATCTACATTGGAGGCTAATCTAGCCGAACTCGACCAGACAACTCAACAGATCAAGAATGTTCAACGCGCTCTCGACCAGGAAGACACATTCGATTGGTCCGGTCGATCAGGTGCTGACGGCCAACCCTCCGTTCGAGCTGGCCCATCTTTTCAGTCGATTGAACCCGCCCGAGGAGAAGATCTTCCTGTCAGCCACCCTACGTCGGCCGAGCCGGATGCTGATTACACTGGTCCAGATCCCAAAGTTGACTCGACCAAAATCGGGTCCGATCCGAAAGAGAAACTCGTCGAGTTGAGAAGAATCAGGCTGTGGCAGAGTAGAGTGGAAAACATATTGGAGGAGAAGATCAGATTGGTTGATCAGAGCTCGGCAGAGAAACATGAATTATACAGAAAGGTGATCGCGATATGTACAGGAACTCCGATTGATTCCGTTGATGAGGTTCGTTCTTGCCGATCTTATCCTGGTTGTCGAACTGCATCTGATTTTTTTTTCTCTTTCTTTTGCCTAAGAAGGTCCTCGATAAGCTTTTGGAGTCGTTCGAGACTGAAGAAAGCATCAAAGTAGCCTCGTCAATAAAAGAGGTTTGTTTCTCCTTCTCCCATATATGCAAACCCCTCCTTGATTCTGTATTTTAGGTTAAGGATACTAACGAACGAATCTCTTCTTAGCTCTCCAAACCGTGACAGACAAGACAATGTATCGAATGACTAGGGAGCAAAAAGACAAAACCTCTTTTATCTTATCCTTTTCAAAATCATCTTATAACTTTTTCGTC